>JARJHM010000764.1:0-151675 GCA_033356055.1 Carex pumila | reverse complement strand
CATTAGAATTTTTTCCATTACCGATTCAAATTTGTTCCTTTTATTTTTATTTTCTCTGTTAAATTATAAAAAGTTTTTTAAAAAATAGATAGAATCTTTCTAGTACATTTAAATTTAAAATACTTTATTTATTTTTCTAAAAAAATAATAGATAAACTTTTAAAAAGAAAAAAGAAAAACTGATAGGATTTCTACGGATTCAAATTTTTAGGATGAAATAAAATTCTCATCGTCTTTCTATCCATGAAAATTTATTAGTACTATTTCTTTTTTTTTCTCTTCTTTTCTATATTTTCTATAGATAAAAAATTCTTATGTATTTGAGATGTGCAAAAACATGAATAATTTCTTTAAAAGATTTATTTTATATATTTTCCGACAAGGATACGGGCAATTTATTATATTATTTAGTGCTAGTTAAAAAAATTCGTAAAAGAAATATCTTTTTATTTCTAAAAATTGGCTGAAGGCTTTGCTCTCTTAGGGCCACGCTTTGTAGGCTTTGTTGAAGTCTGTTTTTTTATCAACGAAATCATTAGTAGACATTTAAAGCCACTAACCTATAAAAAAATGCTAAATATTTTTTTTATAAAAACTGTTTTATATAAAAAAATAATAGATATTTCTCTTTTGGAGTGAAATCCAAAAAGCAACCTGAGTATGCATAAAACTTGAAAAAAAATAGTTCTTTATTATAAATTTTTCTTTGAATAAATTCTCAGACCACTAATATGTAATATCTTCTGCCGGTGCCCTTAGAAAAGTCAAAAAGCTACAAAGATATGAAAATACCCAAGATTTTTATTTTTATTCAAAAAATAAATAATTTTATTATAAATAACTACGTTTTTCGAAAAAATTTATTTCTACCCAAACCGCATATATTATGTGCGGCCCGAATTAAAAATTCGGACCGTATAGAATATATGAGGTCCGAAATTTTTTTTTTTTTGGATTTAAAAATTCGGACAACCTAGAATATTTGTGGTCCGAATTATTTTTTTTTTTTTGCTTTTTTCAAATGGCCTAGGCAATTTTTGAGTGATAATATCTCACGATCTGTTTAGAGATTTTGGATAAAACTTCACAGTCTTGTTCTACGATGTCAAGACTACACGTCGGTCAATTTTCATGAATTTTGAAGATGTGTTCTTATGTTAACCAGGGATGCAAAGTTGGACTCAGAAGCACTCCTTTAGCAGTTCGGATAATTTTTGAGAGATGATATCTCACGATCTGTCCAGAGATTTTAAATAAAACTTCACAAACTTGTTCTACGATGTCAAGACTACATGTCGGTCAATTTTCATGAATTTTGAAGGTGTTTTCCTATGTTAACCAGAGATGGAAAGTTGGACTCAGAAGCACTCATTTAGCAGTTCGGGCAATTTTTGAGTGATGATATCTCACGTTCTGTTCAGAGATTTTAAATAAAACTTCACAGACTCGTTCTACAATTTTTGTTCTCTCAAAAATTGCCCGAACTGCTAAATGAGTGCTTCTGAGTCCAATTTTTCATCCATGGTTAACATAGGAAAACATCTTCAGAATTCATGAAAATTGACCGACATGTAGTCTTGACATCATAGAACAAGTTTGTGAAGTTTTATTTAAAATCTCTGAACAGATCATGAGATATCATCTCTCAAAAATTGTCCGAACTGGTAAAGGAGTGCTTCTAAGTCCAATTTTGCATCCTTGGTTAACATAGGAAATCATCTTCAAAATTCATGAAAATTGACCGACATGTAGTCTTGACATCGCAGAACAAGACTGTGAAGTTTCATCCAAAATCTCTAAACAGATTGTGAGATATTATCACTCAAAAATTGCCTAGGCCATTTGAAAAAAGCAAAAAAAAAAAAAATTCGGACCGCAAATATTATAGGCGGTTCGAATTTTTAAATCCAAAAAAAAAAATTTTGGACCGCATATATTCTATATGGTCCGAATTTTTAATTCGGGCCACACATAATATAAGCGGTTTGGGTAGAAATAAAAGTTTTTAAAAAACGTAGTTATTTATAATAAAATTATTTATTTTTTGAGTAAAAATAAAAATCTCGATGAAAAGACAGGGCCCTGTCCCAGATAATTATTTTTCGAATAATTATAACAAACTCCCCACTCTCATCCCCCTATTTTCCCCGCATTCTCTCTCTTCCTGAACTGCATATATCCCCCCACTAATTTCCCTAAAAGTTTCCTTTTATCCCCCCACTAATTATAAGAAACCCCCCACTCCCATCCCCGCATTAATTATGCCTTCCTCTAATATCAATTCCTGCATTAATTATTCCTTTAAAAACAATCTCTGCATTAATTATACTGTTATCTAAAAACAATTTCCGTTAATAATGCTTATCTGTTAATTGATGTTAAAAAAAATATTTATCATTATTTCTGAGAAGTATTTATCCTTGTAACATAGAGTATTTATCCATGTAACATAGAATATTTATCATTATGTCTGAGAGTATTTATCATTGATGTTTTACTGTAAGTTGCAATTATGTCTAAGAAGTATTCATCTATGCAATACAAAGTATTTATCTATGTAACATAAAATATTTATAATTATGCATGAGAGTATTTATCATTGATGTTTTTACTGAAAGTTGCAAGTATGCATGAGAAATATTTATCCATGTAACATAAAGTATTTATCCATATAATGTAAAATATTTACCCATGTAACATAAAATATTTATCATTATGTCTCAGAGTATTTATCATTGGGTGAGGATATTGTTTTTTTAATGGTCTCCAGTTGTGCGGAGATGATTCAATTTTTTTTTTTTGTGTGGGGACAATTAATGGATTGATTTATTCTTTCATAAATAGATATCATTGCATAGGGTTTAATACCTGACAAATTCAAGTTAAATACTTCGATGCTTCAAGTTAAATATTAACAGTTTTTTAAACACTCATTAATGATTGAGTGGTCCCCCCATGTTTAATGGTCCCCAGTTGTGCGGGGATGATTCAAAAAAAAAGAAATTTTGTGCGGGGACAATTAATGAATTGATTTATTCTTTCATAAATAGAGATCATTGCATAGGGATTAATACTTTGAAAATCGAGGATAAATACTTTGATGCTTCAAGTTAAATACTAACATTTTCTGCAGAGTATTAATGATTGAGCGGTCCCTCCATGACTTTTTTGGCAGTTAGTGCGGAGTTTTTTACGGAGATGGACCTGCGGGGATTGTTATCAGCGTCCTTATTTTTCAAACGACACTAGATGGCTAATGACTAATGATCCAACAATTGTCAATAGAATTACCCGGACTCTAAAATAATCTGGATTTGCGTACTCAAGAGACCAAATTATGGATGAAAAATTGAAAACACTAAAACAACACGCAGCCACGGACTATATATTGTGGCCTAAAACTATGAGTCCTTATTTCATTAGTTTAAATTATTTATATTTGACTTAGATCTAAAGTTAAATCATAATTTAAAGTATTTTTTATTTGGTTAGAGTTGGTGTAGGATAAAAGTTTTGAAAGTCTAAATTGGTTAATTATTTATACTAAGATACTAATTATATAATATTAATATATATTAATAATAACTGTAATATATTATATATTATTATAAAATTTATTTAATATATTAATAATATGAAATATTAATTATATATTAATAATAAAATAATAATTATATAATAATTATTTAATATATTAACAATATAACATAATAATTATATAATTATTTATTAATAATAATTATTAATAAAATGATATTAATTATATAATATTATTATAATAATTATTTAATATATTAACAATATAATATATTAATTATATAATTATATACCAATAATAATTATTAATAATAATATACTAATTATATACAAATAAAATATTATCATAATCATTCAATTTAGATCAAAAGGTAGAATAAAATTAAACATCATGTGAAGTGATTTAATTTAGACCGGCCTAAAGATCAGCTTATGCCAAATCCAACTTAACATGCTCCGGCTTTGATATGCCAAATCCAACTGCAACAGGTTTGCTTGTTGTCTATCAACAATAAAAGCAAAGAAATTAGAGATCCAAAAATAATTAGAGTAAAGATGTTGTCCCCCTTGAATCTGTCACCTATCTATCCCCCTAACAACCTTCCTTTTTTATTCTCCCACGTGGTCAAAATTCACTATTTTCAACCTTTCTTTTTTTGTCGCCCTAACAACCTTTTTTTTTGTCCCAATCTGAACAGATGTGAATATTATTAGTGTCAGATGTTAATATTGTTAGTGTCATATGTGAATACTTCATTAGTTAGATATAAATAGTTATATATATGAATATTTCATTTGTTAGATATTGAATACTTCATTAGTTATATATGAATACTTAGTAATCGTCAGTATGAATACTTCTTGGAAGAGATAGGGTGAGAGAGATGAATCTAACTTTGAATTTTGAATTGTATAAATTATTTTAAACATGTATGAATACTTTGTAATCGTCAGAATGAATACTTCATTTGTTTAGATATGAATACTTCTTTATTTAGATATGAATAATATATAGATTCGCTGTAGTGGTCCCCAATCTTGGTAAATGTCGCTTTCAAACGATTGTGGTCCCCAATCCAGGCTGTCACAAGACGTCAGCGGTCCCCTTGGTTGTTACTGGTCCCCTCCAACTTGTGTTTACATATGACGAATGGTTCTAATAATAAGTATGAATACTACAAATTCGTAGGTATGAATACTATACGTTTTGACTATTAATAAAATAGCATTAATCTTGCTCTTTGGTGGTAGTTAGCACGTTTTAACTTTTTTTTGTCTTTTAGTGCGGGGGACAGATAGGGGACTAAAGTAGGGGGACTGTTAGTTGATCCCAAATAATTAAAAGGAAATTAGAGGAAGCAAGAAAAGAAAAGGTTGAGAAGATATGAAATAAAGGCATAATTTTTACAGAAGATTTGAACTTGCAAATTTTTGTCAGAAAATATTGCCCACATTACTACCTGCTCCTAAGTCCCAATCAACAAAAATGAAATGACTCATAGAAAAAGGCCCTTTTAAGAACAAGCACCAGCAATAAAAAGTTTGGTGCTTCTTCAAGAAATTAGGACAAGCGCATGCAATATTTTGGGGGAGCAATACATAGTTTTCTTGTTTTAAAATTGTCCACATATGACATTTTTCAAAATTTTCCAGGTCAAAACTTTCTTTTGTATAAGCAACAAAAAAGGAGATAAAAAGGTGAAACTTGTTTAAATCTCTTGAAGAAGGGTTAGAATAGTGAAATTTGAGATTAGTAGATGAGAATAGAGAAAAAAAAATAGTAATTTTTAGATTAGTGAGAAAAATAGTATTATTTGGATTAGTAAAAATATTATTTGAATTGTACATTTGAAATAATGAATAATTGTAACCGAGAAAGAATAGTTTTAATAAGACGCTAATTAAGAAAAAATATAAGTAGGGTTTCAAACGAATTATCACGATGTGGAGATGACATAAGTGGCGTTAACTTCGTTATTTCGGAACTATATTGGTAGAAATCCAAGAAGAAATTTTTTTTTTCTTTTCACATTTTTGAATAGGAATTCCAATATTTACAAGAAATAGAGAATAACAATTGTTCTAACTATTTATAATAGCAAAAATGTTGTTTAGATGCACATTATTATTCCAAATAAGCCCTATTCTCGAATAGCACTCTATTCTAACTATTTTAGTTATTCTCACATCATCCAGAGGGCTTCGGAAGAGTTTAGATGCAATGAAGAAGATGAAGCATCCTCTTTTATTCAAATCAATTTTGGTTCAACTTTAAAGGAACATCCATTTAAAAGAAAGGGTACATTTGTTAATTTAACTTTTAAAATAATTAAATAACAAATTTAATGAATAAAAAAGATGTAAGAAACAATGTAAATTTTTTATATGTATATTGAATATTAAGATGTTTTTTGAAGAAATTGGTTATTTTGAAAGTTTCAATGACTACACTACAAATTATATGATATCCCAGTCAATCTTGCTGTCGGAAGTCAGAACTATGAATTCGTATCCTCTACATAAATTAAGTTAATGAATCTTGACCATCTAATACATTCTAAAATTCGTGCAAACTAGATTCACACTAATATTAAAAGCCCCCCATATCATAAGCAGGAGCTGAATTGACTCCATTTAAAATCAAACAGTTAAAATTCGTTAACTCATTCTTTTTTTTTGTGCTAATGCAAAGGATACGTATTCTCGGAACCGCAGCATCATGCCCCAAATGCATTATGCCATTACATCATGTCTCCAGCGTGTCATGAGGTCACATATGACAATGTCACAGACGTTACTGCGCATCGCACATATTCCATCTCTGACAAAGGTTCGGATAGATGCTAGATGGTGACTCATCGGGGCAGAAAACCTTTAGAGATCAGAAGACACGGAAGCAACAGAAATGAAATAAATTGGATAAATAATAAGTTACCAGCTTTGTAATTAACAAAACCGACATTATTATTTTTACTCAATTTTTTAAAATATTTTAATAAAAATAATCAGAGTTTTGAAAGAATTTTAAAAATATCCAAACCGTAAAAAAAAACCAATGTCCCAAATTTTAATTCGGAACCGTAGAAAAAATTCACGGTCCGGGGTATAAATAGCATTTTTTAAAATTTTTATTTTTTGTATTGAAATATTAGAAATGTTGAATATATTTATTTGAAAATAGATGGAATACAATATAATTTGATTTAGAAATATTGCAACAAATAACTCAGATAAACATTTTTCAAGTCGAATTTTTCACAGTTGTAAGAAAAAATAATATATTTCTTTATGTGTTATTGTAAAAAAAAAAAAAATGCTTGGATTCTGAGCTATTGATTCCAATTCAAAAATCACATCTAGGTAATACATAAAATATTGTCATCCTTCTAGTACATTTAATTTATAAAAAAATGTATCTATTTTGAGAATTATTTTTGAATAACAATCATTAAATAATTTAAAGTTTTTATTTTTTTTCAAAAATAAATAAACTTTATTTGTATGTGTTGACGGCTCACAGTTTCATTTTAAGTCTAACTTTGCAAAATATCTCCAAAAATCATGAAAATTGACCGACATGCAATATTGACATCATAGAACACGACTGCAAAGTTTCATATAAAATCTCCAAATAGATCGTGAGATATCAGGTCTCAAAAATTGCCCCAACTGCTAAAGAAACGCACATAGTAGCAATTTTGTACCTCGGGTTAACATAGAAAAACATCTTCAAAAATCATGAAAATTGATCGACATGCAGTATTAACATCATAGAACATGACTGCAAAGTTTCATATAAAATCTCCAAACAAATCGTGAGATATTAGGTCTCAAAAATTACCCAAACTGCTAAAGGAGTGCACATAGTAGCAAATTTGCAAGTCTGGTTAATATAGAAAAATATCTTCAAAAATCATGAAAATTAACCGACATGCAGTATTAACATCATAGAACACGACTGCAAAATTTCATATAAAATCTCCAAACAGATCATGAGATATCAGGTTTCAAAAATTGCCCGAACTGCTAAAGGAGTACACATAGTAGCAACTTTGCACCTCTGGTTAATATAGCAAAACATCTCCAAAAATTATGAAAATTGACCGACATGCAGTATTGACATGAAATAAAGTACAAAATAAATGTATCTAGAATAGTTTGTATGAGTACTTCTGAACATATTCTAGCATGGAAGGCCAATGCAAACCTCTCGTAAACAGAGTTCGCAACTTTGTCATCTTCAGACAATATCTGGACCTCCCACTATTATCTCATGATTTTCGGAGATGTTTTGCTATGTCAACCAAATGTGCATAGTTGCTACTATGTGCACTTTTTTAGCAGTTTGGGCAATTTTTGAGACCTGGTATCTCACGATCTATTTGGAGATTTTATATGAAACTTTGCAGTCGTGTTTTATGATGTCAATACTGCATGTCAGTCAATTTTTATGATTTTCAGAGATGTTTTGCTATGTTAACCAGAGGTGCAAAGTTGCTACTATGTGCATTCCTTTAGCAATTCGGGTCATTTTTTGGACCTGATATCTCACGATTTGTTTGGAGATTTTATATGAAACTTTGCAGTCGTGTTCTATGATGTCAACACTACATGTTGGTCAATTTTCATGATTTTTGAAGATATTTTGCTATCTTAACCAGAGATGCAAATTTGCTTCTATGTGCACTCCTTTAGCTGTTTGGGCAATTATTGAGACCTGATATCTCACGATCTGTTTGAAGATTTTATATAAAACTTTGCAGTTATGTTCTATGATGTCAAAAATGCATGTCGATCAATTTTCATAATTTTTGAATATGTTTTTTTATATTAACAAGAGATGTAAAGTTAAACTCAAAATAAAATTGTGAACTATCAACACACAAATAAAATTTATTTATTTTTTAAAAAAACAAAAAAATTTAAGTTATTAATGATTATTATTCAAAAAGAATTCTCAAAATATATATAATTTTTTAGAAATTAAATGTACTATAAAGATAACAATGTTTTATGTATTACCTAGAAGTAACTTTTGAATTGAAATCAATAACTCATAATCCAGATATTTTTTTTTACAATAACACATAAAGAAATATATTATTTTTTCTTACGGCCACAAAAAATCCAACCTTAAAAATGTTGATCCGAGTTATTTGTTGCAGTCATTCTAAATCAAATTATATTGTATTTTATCTATTTTTAAAGAAATATACTCAACATTTCTAATATTTTAATAAAAAAATTTAAAAATGCTATTTATACCCCTGAACCGTGAATTTTTTCCATGGTTCCGAATTAAAATTCAGAATCGTGGATTTTTTCACGGGTTGGGTATTTTAAAAAAAAAATTAAAATCCGGATTATTTTTATTAAAATATTTTTAAAAATAGATAAAAATAAAAATGTCGGTTAACACAACGAAAGACAAAAGGAGAATATCCCTACAACGGTAAAACCTAAGCTAATGAACACTAAATACAGTACTCCGCACCAAAAAGAAAGGCCCTACTTTAAGCCATCTTATTCCCTCCATGTCTCTAAATTCAGATAAATTAACAGCTATTATCTGACTCAACAATTCATTCGAATAACAAAAAAAAATCATTTTTATTATCATGGAAGAGCGGCCTTAAGGGACTTGGTGAATGACTCGAGCTCTTTTAGTCCCTCTTCAGGAGAGGTCGATTCACCAAGTAACCTCACCATTGCACTGCCAACTATCACTCCATCAGCACCCCATTCAGCTATCTGTAATAGTACATTTACCAATTTAAATGCATATGTATGCAAAACATATTATGTGCTACGAAAAGCACCAGAAAAGCAAACAAAGAGGAACTGTTTAAGTAACTGAAGAAGGAAGTCTTAAATTTTGTACTTTAGTGGTACTAGTTCAATACTGGTATATAGAACTCATGATTACAGATTAACTACAGAATTGAGTGTGGTTTTACCTGCTGAACATGCTCCGGCTTTGATATGCCAAATCCAACTGCAACAGGTTTGCTTGTTGCCTATCAACAGTAAAAGAAAGACTTTAGAGATTCAAAAATAGAGTAGAACTAGGGTGTTCTTAAAGCTCACCAAAGTGTTTGGTGAACATAAACTCCAAAACCCATCAAATTGGTTTCAAATGATGAATCCGAACCGTTGAAACCCGCTTACCTTACGAGTGATGCGTCTACATGTGAAAATTTTAAACATTCGAATTAATTTAGTATAAAGTCAATCGGTCAAAATTAGAAGGTTAATAAATTAATTTTAGTGCATTCATTTTTTGAACGTTTTTTGACCGCTTGACTTTATATTAAATTAATTTGAATATTTAAAATTTTCAGATGTAGATGCATTACTCACAAGGTAGGAGGATTTCAATAGTTCGGATTCGTCATTTGAAACCGATTTGATGGGTTTTAGAGTTAAGCTCACTAAACACTTTGGTGAGCTTAAGAACACCCTAGTTCTACTCTTCAAAAATAATTGAAAAGAATTAAAGGAAGCAGAAAAGAAAGGTTGAGAATATATAAAATCATATGAGCATAATTTTTTTCATTAATTATGATTATAATTTTAACAGAAGATTTGCACTTGCAAATTTTTGTACAAAAAAAAAATGCCCACATTACTTTGTGCTCCTGAGTAACAAAATGAAAAAAGTAACAGAAAAGAACAAGCACCCTCAACAAAAAGGTTCGGTACTTCTTGAAGACATTAGGACATGGGAGCCTACAGGTGACAGTATATTTTGTGGGGAGCAGTACACAGGTGACACTTTTCCTGTTTTACAAATGTATACATGTGTCTAGCAAGCATGAAACTTTTCTTTGTATAAGCAACAAAATAGAGTGATAAAAGAGCTGAAACCTTTTTAATGTCTTGAAGAAGGGATTGAACACGCGCACTTACAGATGCACGTGCACCTGTAACCCCAACTGAACTCACCTACACGGTAAATTAAGATTTTAATCCATATTTACATAAATCAAATCCAGTGACAAGAAAACAAATTTTATATTTCAAGGAGAACTACATATATACGTTTAGTTCTCTAGTTTGTGCAAAGGGTATGTGAGCCGAAAAAATAACTGTATCAGCTATTTGGTTATAGCTGCACCAGATATTCTTTAGTACTGGTAGGTATCAAATTTTAGTAGTAGAGACCAGTACAGGTAGGGACTAGCTTGCAGATGTACATGGTATTATTGTGTTGACTGATTTTGCTTTAAAAAAATGCAGTAAAGAACATAGGACTTTTGCCAAATAAACCAAATTATTTTTATATTTGCAAATGACACCATGCATTACTCATTTCTAAAAATAATACTGTCCTTTTCTTCTTTTAAAGAACTTCGAGTTCGGCCTCATTTAACTCCCTGGTCCCAAAACCAAACAGAGAGATACAGACTTCAAGGTATTTTGTTGTATTGAGAAGTTAGAAAATGAGGTTCGATTTAGATGAGAAACATAGGGAAGATTAGCTTTTTTAAACCCTAGATCCAATAGTTAGGATTACTCACAAGTATAAGAAATGCTGCATATTAATTGCGAAGGCAGTGAAGTTTCAGGATCATAAATATTATGGTAAATTAGTTAGTATAACATTAGACAAGATGTGGTATCCAAAAAGAAAAAAACATTAGACAAGTACGTGGTACAAAAAAATGAAATAAAATAATAATCAGACAAGTACGGTGATTTACAAGATAGATAAAGCCTTCAGAAGCTTCCACGATGGCCTTCATTCTCTCTGTGGGTGTGGTTGGTGTAGTAAGTAGAACCTAAAAAAGATAGACGAAAACTCAGAAAACTAAACGGCTCAAAGAAGAAAAAGATAATAGGTTATTACAAGAGGATTTTTTATAAGCTGACAGGTAGAAATGTAACAGTGATGTTCATATTGTTCTCTTTCTATGAATAAATCAGGTTGAAATGACATGTCGTTATCAATGCCTCAGTATTCAGTTCAGCAAGTCCAGTCCTGGTATGATGAGAAATACAGAAGACGGACAAAAATGGTACCAGCTCAATGCCATGTTTAGATGCTTCACTCCTTAGAATTTCAGTCTCCTCCAAAGGTACATCTGGTACGACAAGACCTGCACCAACGCCATACAACCATTTCATCATCATCAGAAAGGCTCACAACAGCACTGGTACCATCCAGACTAGAATGGTAGTGCAAACTAAATCTGGAATGTACCGGTAAGCTGGTGAACATGTAAAGTAGTGACACAGGTTAGGTTTTGAAAAGAGTTCCTTTTGTAAGCCCTGTACATTAAAAGGAGCTTAGAAGAGGAAGGAAACCTTATGCTTCTAATATTTGCAAAAAGGCTTTAGTTAGAAAAAGGACCTGCCATTAGTTCATTAGTTGTTGTTTAGCACTACCAGTATTAAGACTATAAAATAATATAGTGGACAATAATATAAGTGCAATACTCACAAAAAGATTAGGCGTCACCAATACAATTTTTTGAAATACTAATATTGAGAAATCAAATCTAAGTATCACTTAATTAAGATTAGATCCATCATTCCATTGTTGTTTTTGTACTATAAGCTAACAATCCTAACGCCAAACAGCAGGACAGAATATCTCAAAACAATGCAACAAAAGGGCAATACTTGCAAATACTGTTACTTAGTAAAATTTCTGCAATTGCCTAAATGAAAAATATTAAAACAAAAATAATAATATTTTCTAGGTATCACAAGAAGAGACTACCATGAATGCCGATATCTCTAATAATAGTCATGAATCTCTCAACACCACGCTTCAAGATAGGATTGTAGTATGTGAAAAGGGCTATTGGACATGATAGCTCTGGTACAACCTATTTGGACAGTTTGATTAACATTATAAAAAACATTACATAAGAAATAAGAAAGAAAAGAGTACATCACTCAAAAATCCTCTTCTATTTCAACATAACACCCGGCTCCTCTCCAAGTTCCATAAAAAGGCCCAATTTTCAGGAAGAAAAGGAGGAGAACAGAAGCTTCGCTGTACAAATTGGTACTTCAAGCATATTATAAGGCATGTATGATTTATAGTTTAGCAAAAGGCACAGTCGCAATTTTTTTTTTAAACTTAGCGAGGGTGTTCGGCAGCCCTCCTTAAGAGGGTGGGGATTAAAAATTTAATCCCTACTAAGGAGCACTTGTTTGGTAAGATAGAAAGATTAAGAATTAAGACTTAGCACAATTAAATATATATTATCATGTGTAAAGACTTAAATACCCTTCTTCACATTTTTCTTGTCATCTAATATAATTATTTATCTCCAACATATTACACACATTTTACTACAAATAATTAATACAAATGAAGATGATAATTAAAACAACAATCAAAGATGATGGTATAAATAATTCATACAATTCAAAAGTATAATAATAATAATAAACTAATATGATACTAAATAGTTAATACAATAATTAAACTGCAGCAGCTTAGTTTTCATGTCTTCGGTACAAAATTGAAATTATAACAGCTTAATACATACATTAATTGCGTTTCTTTTACAATAAAGACCATTTCTTACAAAATCAAATACAGTAAACTTAAAAAAAGCCTCCTAACTATCTTTGATTATGTCAAAAAATGCTAACAATATTACGATATACACACACACATACAACCAAACTACAGAAGAAAACATACATACAACCAAACAATATTTCTTTTACAATGAAACCCTGTAACCTAAATTAGCATACCAGTAATGAAAATAGACTGGTACCAGTACTTAAAAAGAAACACATTTCAATCAAAATTAATATTCACAAAGAATGCCACCAAGCTTTTGACCATGGATTAATTAGATTGACAATGAGTTGTGCTAACACATTTAAAGAAGAGAAGTTTCTGCATCTATATTTCAAGAAGAGAAAACGTTGTACCTGAAAATTTCAATTTTTGGTTTGATCTGATTTAACCGGACCAGTCCATAAAATCTAGTTGAGAGATGAAATTTGAATCACTCCCCAAGTGATTTGGCCATACAAGAGGACTAAGATGATGCCCCTTTCACAATTAAATTACTTCACATATCAATCCATTGCAAAGAACTCAATCAATCAAAGAAGAGATTAACAACATTCAATCACAGCACATGGAAAAATGAGTTCATCACCCAAGCAACACACAGAAAAAAAATATATCAAAGGGAGTTGTTTAAATAACTCTTCGGGGCTTTGCTCCAATTGATGATGAGTCTTCTACCAGCCCCGAAGAGGGTTACAAGAGTGCCGACCATGTACCCCTGTGAACCTCCTCCTTTTCCAATTCCGACCGAGAAAACAAGAAATTAAGCTCATAACACTTGAGAAGAAGAGGGAAAGGGCAAATAGGATGTCAATGAAGAGAGCGTCTCGGTGCGAACGTCGTGGAGTCGTCAAATCACACTGCTGCTCACTACATCGCCACCAATCTTCACTGGTGAGAAGGTTTTATTTTCTTTCCCTCGTCTTGGGAAACGCTCCCCCACAGGAGAGAAGAAGAATAAAAAAAAGGAAAAGAATGACTGTCCTTAAGGAACCTGTACTTTTTTTGAGGATAATTTGTCCGAAAAGGTGCAAATTTGGGCTCTAAGGAGACACAAAGGAGCCTGATTCTTACGGAGGGAGGGGGGCTACCCTAAGAATTTGCACTAAGGAGGGATGTCTAAGGAGCTCTAAGGAAGAGCAGTTCATTGAGATTAAGGTGGATTAAGAGCTCTAAGCAGCCCAGCTGAACAGGTACAGCAGGAGCTGCCAAGTGTACAGTTGCAATAAAAATCACAGACGATAGAAAACTAAAGCGTGAACTACATGAATTTGGGTTGACATGGGTTGGTATGGCTGCTTCAAATAGGTATCATACCAGACTATTGCTACTGGAAATGAAAATTGAGACACAAACTGACAAATATTCGTGTGGGCATAAGGCAACACTGTTTTCGAAAACAGGAAAAAGATAACCAAACTAGAGGATTTACCTCTCTCAGCATGGAAATGACTGAATCAAAATTCGCTCCTTCCGCTAGGGCACGCGTGGCAGCTGCCTGAGATATTATTATATACAACAGAAAACAATAAACACAAATTTAAAGTTGAGATCTGATAATAATACCATTCAATTTGTCTGATCAATGAAATGGCAAGTTGAAGGATATATAACCTGGATAACAGGACCATCAGCTAATGGGTCTGAATATGGCATGCCCAATTCAATCAAGTCCGACCCACAAGTGTCTAGAATCTTCAGTGCTTTTGAAGTGGTGGCCAAATCAGGGTCGCCAGCAGTTATAAAAGGGATAAGTGCAACCTGTAGTAGCTGGTGAAGACGGAGACGGAGAAAAAAATAGAGAGAAAGAGAGAAACGAAAGAAATGCTGACCTTGCCTTGCTCTTTGAGCTTGGAGAAGGTTTCAGAGATGCTCCTTGTCTGAGCGACTTCGAGAGAAGCCATTACAGTAGAAGATTTGAGCCTTACTATGGAGGGAGATATCAATCTGGGATTGCGGGGAGAAAGGGTTTGAGCACGGAAAAAAGCGGATTTCAGCGCGAGTGCCATCTGGTCGCAGAGTGGTACTTCGATTTTTTAATTGTCCAATATTATGTTTCTAACCGCCCGATAAAAAATAGTTAAAATGGCAAGAAAATGATAGGGATGAATCTAAAAGCAATTAGAAAGCTGATCAGATATTTTTAGTTTCTAGTTTATCTTAATATGATTATTTATATTATAACTGTACTATAGCGTGAACCATTAAAACATTTAATGAAATCGGGACGGATGCATGTAGAATGAATATGGTCAATTAATCGCTATTTTTTTAATATATTTATTTATGTATGATTTTTTATATAATTTAAAATAAAATGTTTTTAAAATTGTAAAATTCTCTCATTCACAACTTAAAAATTATATATGATTGATTCCCATTTAATCTGTATAATTTGAAAATCTTACTTCGCTACTAAATAAAATGATAGAGTCAAAATTCTCAATTAATGATGTCAACTAAGAGAAACTCCTTTAAAAAAAACTGAGTAAAACTTAAAATTTATATAATTTTTTTTTAATTTAGTGGATCAATGGAAGCATTTGAACTTCTTTTAGCTTCGTCACTGCTATAAAAATAAAATACATATTCCGCTCATATTTCCACTAAAAAAAATACTATATTGGATGCACTGACAATACTATTGCAACTACATATAAGTAGCTAATGTGTGTGGTAGATGTTACTTAACAATTGTTTGCTATGACCTTATGTGTCAGAATTTTAGCTAGATTAAAACAACGAATGCAGATAAATGTTGTTCTGGAGACAGATGTGTTTCCAATGCACAGAGTATTGTGAAATTATGAATCGTTGAGAATTCATTCAGTATAATAATTCTGACAATCAACATTAATGACATAAAAAAAAAATTCAATGATTACAGATACCATATCTCACATTAATTGTTGGTTTTGATACATCGTTGTTTATACAATGAATGACAAGATTTGATGCATGTTTTATCATTTATTACATCATTTTATTGAGAGAAATAATTTCACATTATTGGAAACTATGATTTATGTATTTATTAGTTCTCAACAAAAAATGGACTTAAACAACACGTACAAATCTAGATTTCGACATGGTCTGCTTTTCAGCTTAATACAAAAAATATTGTCTATAATTTAAATATCTGGTCTTACTTTTAAAATGAGCGTGTACCCATGGGAAATTTCGTAATTGGGCATTTCCTCGTTAAAATATGGGAATTGGATACGATGAGGAAATTTATCCGTATCTCAATCGTATGCTTTTGTCGTATTGGAAAAATATTCAGATCCATAATTAAAAATTATCCGAATCTGTTTATTTAAATTCGGATTTAGGTCGAATACGGAGCGGCTTCATAACGGATAATCTGATTGCGTTTTCAGCCCTAATATACAATTTTATCTTGGCAAAAATAATTTCATTTGTAGCCTAAGGTCCGTACAACCCTTGAAGGCCCAACTGAGTCCAGTTTTTATTCTCTTGAAATTTCAGATCCATTACGTTAATGGAATAATTAGGCCCGTTACATTAATTGCATTATTTTATGGCAAACATGTACTTCTCTTAGGGGTGAAAACAGAGTCGGATTATCCGGCGGATATCCGCTCCGTATCCGGATATAATCCGAATCCGGATAATCCGGATTCGGATAATTTTCGGAAATCCATAAAAGATCCGGATACGGAGTCCTAAACGGAGCGGATATCCGGATTCGGATAGTTTGGCCGGACCCATATAAAAAAGGAATAAATATTTGCTATAGGTGGGATTTGAACCCATGTCCTCCCATCTCAATACCTTTAGACTAAACTTCAAACCACTACACCACAACATCTTTTGTTACCATATACTTATTTGATATATATATATTATATGAATAGATTATCTCCCAATCTCTTATAAGTTCATTAATATTTATATTTAATGTTTCAATTAATATTTATATCTTAAAAGTTCATATATCTTAATTATCCGACCATTATTCATTTTATATCTGTATTCGAATCCGTATCCGTAGACTATCCGTTCCGTATCCGTATCCGTTTAAGGCAGATTTGGTTTTGAATTTTGATATCCGTAGACTATCCGTTCCGTATCCGTATCCGTTTAAGGCAGATTTGGTTTTGAATTTTGATATCCGTTTACTATCCGTATCCGTATTCGTATCCGCTCATTATCCGACGGATGCGGATATAGTATCAGCACTATCCGCTCCGTATCCGCTCCGTTTTCACCCCTAACTTCTCTTCTTCTATTAATTTTATTTTCTTCTCATATTTATATTTCAGAATATATATATATAGAGGATGGCTAAGCTTAAATCGTTTGTTCCTGGACTCAGAAACAAACGATTCAGTTCTCTGATTTCCGAAGTTCAAATGGCCGATTCAAACTGTTAGATGTTTAATCTATATTAAAATATGCTTGGAGACAAAATTTTATATTTTTTTAAATTTTTTTGCTATTTATTAAGAGGGTTTGAAAGTTGCTGTTTTTATTAAAATTCTGCACCATAAAAAAACAGCGACTTTCAAACCCTCTTAATAAATAGTAAAAAAATTCCAAAAAATATAAAATTTTGTCTCCAAGCATATTTTAATATAGATTAAACATCTAACGGTTTGGATCGGCCATTTGAACTTCGGAAATCAGAGAACTGAATCGTTTGTTTCTGAGTCCAGGAACAAACGATTTAAGCTTAGCCATCCTCTATATATATATATATATATATAGGTTTTGGCTAATATGCTATGGGTAGCTAAGAGGCCTCCGTGCTACGGCTCGGATTTTGAGTTTTTAAAATTCTAACGGTCGATCTGAACCGTTCATCTTGTTCTCCATATTAATATGTGCTTGGAGACCAAATTTTACATTTTTCTGAATTTTTTTACTATTTATTAAGCCACTTTTAAAACCGCTGATCCAACGGTAGTTTCTGGTTTTACTGTTGGGTTAAGCCACCGTTGGATCAGGGATTTTCAAAGTGGCTTAATAAATAGTAAAAAAATTCAGAAAAATGTAAAATTTGGTCTCCAAGCACATATTAATATGGAGAATAAGATGAACGGTTCGGATCGACAGTTAGAATTTTGAAAACTCGAAATCCGAACCGTAGCATGGAGACCTCTTAGCTACCCATAGCACCGTAATCACGTCCTATATATATTCTTCTCTTATATTTTCAAAATCTACGGAGGTCGACTGGGTGCTCCTGGAAAGCACATACAGCTTTTAAAAATATGAGGTTTTGATGGGCATCAGACCAAAATCCATCCAATATTCAGTTTCAAGTAAATACGGACATACGGTTTGAGTTGTGATTCGTGCAGACAGTTTAGATTTACATAACGATTGAAAGTGGTGCAGACCTATATCACCAGCACGGATCCAAACTGTTTTTTTTTTTACAATCCTCAATTCTAAAAGAATAACACTAGTGTTTAATTTTCAAAAAGTTAACAAATTTATGTCTGACTTTTTAATTCATGTGTCCAAAATATGAAAAAAAAAATTATAAGATGATGGAAGCAGACTTGAACATCAAATTCTGTATGAAGCATATATGAAGGCATAATGGCATATGTTCACCTATGTTAACAGTTTATCATGAACGCAAACATTTATACAGATCTAGAATTTTCGCCATTAACACGCGTTAATATTAAATCTCTAAAATTCGGAAATTGTAGACTCTTTTAAATATTGGAACGAAAGACGGTTCCGGGACTCATGTCTTATCAACATTTTCAATGAGACAGTGAACAATCCAAACACGAATGTTATTATTACCAAGTAAACCATTTCAGTTAGGGCTGCAAACGAATCCAACCAATCAATCTTACTACAGCTTGAGTTTGTTTCGAACTGAACTGGTTTTATTTGTTTCAGAACAACTTCAATCGTACGAATTAATTGCGATTTTTTTTCGAATTGAATTGAAGTCAACCGAATCACGAACTACAGATTTTTTTAGATAGCCACCGATAGTTTATGCATTAGTTTTCTTCACGCGGTCCTTTTACCATTTACCTTTCACGAATTCACACTGATGAATTATAGACCAGTCCAAAATTTTCTTACCTTTTAAGTTGCTTGATTAATTAAAATCATGACATGGATTTAGTCAAATGAAACTTATTTTCATTGTTAATTTGTTACGCTGCTAAAGCATTTTTCTATTATAAGTTATCATTATATTAACAATTTTGAGCTCTGATATAAGTTTGGTTCATGCATTATTAAAGATTGATGGTTGAAGCCATCAGTTGCATTATTTGAGATTGGAATCTAAATAATTTACGAATCAATTTCAAACGAATTATATTCGGTTTGAGCTTGAACAAGATTCGAACTAAACTGGTTTGATTTGTTTCATAATAAACTAATTTAGAATCAAATTAATTACAAACTTCTTCCGAATCAAACTCAAATCTTTTTTTCTTTTTCTTTTTCTTTTTTTGATAAAAGACTTTTGAACCCGTTGCATTCAAGAAACCATAGTTCATTACACCTCCTAATGCAACAGAAATTCAAAGTGTTCACCTACATAACAAACAAAACATAAATGTTCAGCATATAACTGACAAGCAACAAAACATAGACACTAGTACTGTATTAATGTAAAGTAATTAAGCTACAGTAGCAGCATCATCATCTCGCTCATCAAGGTGGCGGTATGATATGATGTGAGTATCCTCAGGATTTCAGACTCAGATAGGAGGAGGGGGGGGTATGAAGTTTATTTTTTATTTTCCATATAGTTCAACAAAATGCACTAAATATCACTAAGAAGGTCATTTGGGAATGCTTTTCTAGACTAAAAGAAAATTCAACAATATCATAAATGTTAGTCCAATTGAGAAAATGGTGTTGACTTAATCCCATCCAAAATCAGATTTGTTGAGTTAAAAAAATATTTTAAGAACAGATGATCAATTATTTCTAACTCTTGGTAAAATTGACAGTGAGTATTGCCTGACCATCTTGTGGTTTGTAATCTATCCTTAGTAAGACTTTTTCTATAATACAGTAACCACATAAAGATCTTGATCTTATGTGGAATAGGTAACTTCCACCAAAGAAGGGGTCTGGACTCTGGAGGTACCAATATCATCAAAATTCAAGGCTTTGTAAATTGATTTAACAGAAAATCACGAACCAACGGAATTTTTGTGCAGCACTAACTTCAGTTGATGAGTATGAAATCTGCAGCTTTCTTTTTCGTCAACAAATCTATGTAGAGCAAATTGCTGGCCTGTGACATAAATCACGTGATAAAAAATGACAACACTTGGATGTTTATAATTAGTTCATAGCTAATATATGAAATCTTACTAAATGCTCATATATTGTTTCTACATGATTAGTCAGGGTTTTCATAGATAATTAAATGTTTTCGAAAAAACAAGTAGATAATGTCTAATGATAAATAGCTGCTATTAATTAGATACAAAATTTATCATATAAAACAAAGTGCAGTAGTAACATTGTAACAATATGATAAATAATAAATAATCAAGTCAACGATGATCACCACCACCACCACAGAACAACAACAATAAGTTAATTCTAGTACTTATTAATAATAATAATAATAATAATAACACTCTTTTTTGGTGACATCGGATAACATCGTGCATTTTCAAAATTTTCAAAGTCCAAACAGTCAATCCAAACCGTTCAACATAATATATATGTTAAACTGTGCTTGCAGATAAAATTTTACATTTTTTGGAATTTTTTTTACAATTTATTAAGTATTTAACAAAATCGCTATATTCATACCGTTGAATTTTTGTATCCATCTTAATAAATAGTAAAAAAATTCAGAAAAATGTAAAATTTCATATGCAAGCACATTTTAACATATTCATTAAGTTGAACGGTTTGAATCGACTATTTAAACTTTAAAAATGCACAATATAATCCGATGTCATAAAAAAAAACATCATCCGATTTCTCTTCATAATAATAAGGGATGTGAAATGTGAATGCAGTTCAAATCAAATAAAACATATTTTTTGTTGGCAAGCAACAGCGATTCGGTGAAAGCATGCACAAAACCCGGGAACAGGAAAGACACCCAAAGGCAAGGCGTACAGCGGTACAGCTCCCTCGTCTCATTGCAGTCGTTCCTGCTTCTAAGAATCTTCAATACTTTTTGCCCTGTTATTTGTTATTCCGCGTCTTTTTTTACTCCTAACAAGATTTATCTATCTAATATTTTCCTTTTCCAATTATAAAGTACTTTCATTAATTTGTTCATACTATTTTATATCTCAATCTCCGGATTTGTATTTCCCGGAAAAAAAAAAAACCACCACACATATAAACAGAGAAAACACATCAGACGGTTCTCATCCCACAGAGAGCGTTGTGATGTTATTATCTCCCGTTCAAGTGATCTCTATGTTGACATAAATGCATATGCATAATATCTGACAGCTTCTGCCACGATTTTTAAAAAAATGACATAAATGCATGTCAAGGTTGAGAATCCTCTCATTACAGCTAGATTGTTCATATCAAATTAAAAAAAAAAAAAATCACCTTTTAAAAAATCAAGATGCTAAATTTGATCATTTAAAATTTATTTATTGTTAGAATTAGTTTTGGTCCGGTAATTTAGGCAATATTCTTCGTATAAAAAAACACAAGTTCGAAATATGATTAAAAGATTTTTCTTATAACTTTTTTAAAGTAGAAAGGATTGATCTAATATGAACATAAAAAATTCTATTGATAGTTCGGATTGGACGATATATGGCAGAATTATTAACAGCAGCAGCTACAAATTAACTTCTCCAATTCGAAAATTTAAGGGCTAACAAGTTAAATTAATACGTATGATCGGTGTGGCTCTATTAATTAATCATACAATAAAATTTTGTTAATTAGAAGGTTTAACCACGCAGGTCTGAAATACGCTAGCCCTTGCACGTGAAATTAAAAATATATATTTACAATGAGAAGGTTAAAATATTTTCAGTCTTTCATACTTTTTATTTCCAATTTCAAAGTTATATTCAATTCGAACCGTTTTAAAAATAGTAATTTTGCATTTATATTAACAAAATAGTAACTTTTTTTCAAAATAATATAAAATTTGATCTTCAAATATATTTTAATATGAAGATCATATTGATTCATACTATGGATTAGTATATTTATTTTCAAAATTCGAACAACCAATATGAACCATTCAATATGATTTCCATATAAAAATATATATAGATTAAATTTTATAATTTTGTATATTTTTTTAGAATTATTTTAGATAGACAGAAAATCACTTGATCTAAAGATTCTAAATCATTTAAAAATAATTTTTTTTCTACCTACAAAAAATAGTAAAAAAATTATAAAAGAATCTTAAAATTACTCTACAAGTTTATTTTCAAATATATATGAATATCATATTAAACAGTTCAGATCGACTATTTGAACATAAAAAAATGAAGATATTGATTCATAATCAGGAGCGGAGCTAGACTTTTTGACTATGAGGATCAATAGTGAATCAGAGTCGATCATATAAAATTTTCATGCTGCGAATGATGATAAATTTTAAAATACTCATAGCACTTTACTCTAAATTATATAAAAATTTGTGTATAAATAAAAAAATTTAGAAAAAAAAAATGAGGATCAAATCGTTCCTCCGTCTCTGTCCATAGTATTGACCAATGTATGCTATGCATAGTACCATTGTCTCATTCGTGACAAAATTACTGTATTCTTTGTTGATTATTTGTTTTTTACTTTTTTTATATCAAATGCGAACATGCTACATGCTGAAATTTATCTTGTGATAAATCAAAAGGAACCATTTTTTTCAATTCAACAATTTGCAACGTGGTCCCGTTGTCTGGACTGGAGCAGTTAATCGCTGATAGCTCCGTTGCCTTTGTATTGCAATAATAAGTTGCTTTTGCTCGGTCATATACCTATCCTTTCTCTGTGACGACAATTAACTCTTTGCTTTAGACACGTCGTTATCAGTTATCAGCATATCTTTTGTTTTCATTTTTTTTATCGTTTTATGTGTTGAAATGTAGCTTGTTCCGTGACCGAAATAATGATAAAGATTGTGATTAATTATGAATTTTTATTGAGACACATTGTTCATGCACAGATGTTTTAATTAAGAGGTGGATGAAATAATGATAAAGATGAAAGTACAGAATAATGATAAAGATGGAAGCTAGAGAAGATGAAGGCGGATCCGATCCTTGCAGACCCGTTAGCAGGGCAATTACAAGGCGATTTCAAAAAGCTCTCCAGTGGAGGATGGCTTGACCTTGGTTTTGTCTCGTCGCCAGAAGCAAGTCCTCCACAACACGGCAAAATCCCACGCCAAGAAGAAAATCAGGCACAACAGAGCTAACTTCCACTTTCCAAGGCGTGCAAAACAGGACAAGCACCATCACTGTACTGGCCGAGCTACAGGTAAGTACCAACTTTATAGAGAAAATCATCACAAAAAATATCACGCCTATCACCACTCTGTCTCCGGCATTAAAAACCTTAGTACTATCGCCACCCTACCTTCGACTCTACAACCCAACGCCATTAATGATTCTGCCATATCATTTCCACTATTCTCTACAAATACGAACATCCCACCCAGATTCAATCACAGCATTAATTTCAACCGTCGAGCTAAAATGGCAAAGGATAAGAAATTAATGCCTTCACCTACCAACAATTCAATGCAAACTCACCAACACACCACACCGGCCATTAATGCAACCCCAATTCGGAACACCTTAAACCAATCTCTCCTTTCCTATGCACAAGCCTCTAACCCAGCACAACCACCACCCTTATCCCACAACCAGAGTCGATACCATTCACCTTCATGGCTAAATTTTATGGACCAGAACCCATGGAGTTTTCTCTCCTTCCAGAACAATACGTCCAACCCAACAAGCAATTACATAACGCCTACACCCAACCCCCTCCCTCTACCACCGGATCCAGCTCACCCCACATGGCGCGGCCATTGTTGCAACTGTTTAAAACGAGGCCACGATCAAAACGACTGTACGACTGAAGAGCGAGTCTGTGCCAAGTGCTGGCAAAGAGGACATGAGGCAAAGAACTCCAGCCCGGATCCGCAACCTAAGCGAACACATTTCGACCCCCTCACGCCTAGAGGAAATGTAGAGGAGGCCGGGCGACCACTGAATCCTCCGCGGATGGCAAAAATCTTTATTCCTGAGACTGCCACAATGCGCCAAAATGCGAACGATCTCAATAGTGCTATTGTGATAGATGCTAGGTTGAGGCCTACTCACAGCCTACATGTATTACAATCCATTATAATGACAACTTGCAACTTCGAATATCCTCTCCCCATCACACATATGGTCGGCCCGCAATACTTGCTCATTCTTCCTATGGGGTAGGACCGACACAGGTTCTTGCAAAACTTCACAAAGCCACTGCAGGATCTAGGATTCATCACTTATCTTTGGTCCACGGCGATCAACGCTTACCCCACGCACCTAAAATTCAAGGTATGACTTGAACTCAGACAGATTTCGCCTGTTGCATGGTGTCTTGAACATTTGATAGCGACCATCAACTCTTTTGGCATAGTTCTTGAGCACTCAGCAATGACACGAGTTCACTCCCTTGAGAGTATGCTAGCTGTCATAGCAGTACCGGACCTCGCTCTCATTCCGCACGTAATCGAGATGTGGATTCGCGGCTTGTCTAGGGACATTGATGTGGTGGTGCTTTCCTGGATAGAAGAACCTCTACCTTTCATTCCGGCACTCGACCCAACCCCAAGTAACCAACTATTTGCTAGAATCAAGGAAGAGAATATACGAGCAATGAGGGGTGTCCTTCTAGAGCAAGTTAATGGTGAGTTAGCAATTGATTTCGATATTTTGGTTTCGGTTTGGGAAAATATGAAGGAAGATAAGAAGAAAGATCAAGTAGAGGAGGTTTTGAAAAAAAGCCCTCTGTTTATCCCATTTCTGGAAAATCAGAAAAAAAAACAGCAACATCTTGTTACAAACCGCCAACCGGAGATCATCAGCCGAGCGCCAGTAGAGGCTCCAAGCCAACGACAAAGGAAAAAGAAAAATGTAAGGTTGGGGAAGATGTAATGGACAGATCCATTTTGTTAGGAAATGAAGTGGATTCGGCTGTACGTACTAGTGCAGAGGCTGTCAGTCAAACTTCACCAACACACGAAAATAGGCACGTACCGGGCCCAAATGAAAAGATTGAACTGGGGGGGAAATTCAAACTAACGGTTCCAAAAGGAAAATTAGTGAGGCCGAACTAATTGAGGCTCTGGGTTTGGTTGACGGTAGGCCCAAGGAGAATGAGATTATTGCACCTCTTCACAACAAAACCGAGCCAAATGCCCTGAGCCCAGCACAGGTACTCCCATTGGAAAATACCCTCTTCCCACTGCTCCAATCTAACATCCCAATAATTAACGTACCAGATAGCCCACAGCACTGCCCTTCCCCATACCTTGTCGATTGGTGAAGATGAACCATCGGAGCACTCTCCGACAGACCCAATGGAGGAGGATTTGTCAATATCAATGACTATAGCGAGATAGAACCTTGCGAGGACTTCGAGCTCTCGGATCAGGATAATATTAACTATGATATGAGTGTGTATTTGGGAATCGACAAGCCATGTGAATCCTATTTGCCGCTGGGCTGTTTCGATGATGAGTTGAGGGCTCTTCAGGAGGAACTAGATGAAAGCGATCGCCTTAGAGAGGAACAGGAAGCATACGAAAGTGCCATGGCGGACCCTCTACAGAACAACCTCTTTGATCTACCTTAGGTAAACTCTAACCTCCATGTTTAAGACCCACTAACTGAACAGGATCCGATAGGAGTTAGGGAAGACACACCACCGCAATCAGTGGTGCCGACTCAACCATCCCTCCGTAGAAGCGCCAGAATCTCAAACCGAGGGTCAGAAATGTGATATGGGGGACCAACACGCAAATACACCAAGGAGAGGGGGGAAGGGAGTGGCGCAGGGCAAGCTGAGCTGCTCAAAATCCCTCTAGGCAAAAGTACTACAGTCAAACCCGTTGAGTTCGATCTAGATTCGGGCCGTTGAAACCTATTGTGGGATTATACATGGGGTGCTGGACGAAGGCATAGTGGAAGTGACACAATAGGACAACCAAGAAGGGGATGTCTTGGCCAGGGACAACCTAGAAGGTGGGGAGGCTAGGGACAACCTAGAAGGTGGGGAGGCCAGGACCAACCTAGAAGGTGGAGAGGCATATGAAGCGGCAGCACCAGAGGAGGAAGGAGAGGCGCCATCAGACAATGATGAGGAAGGACTGTAACCTGGAGAGGAGGAATCAGTTCTTGGTGCTTTCCAGTTTAACAGTGTTGATGACTTGTCCGATGAGGACAGTCATGTGGATTAGGTTAGCCTAGTTAGTGTGTAAGGGTAGATTATGCCTTGTTTAAGTGTTATTTTGGTGACTTTTGTGTTTAACGCTAATCAAGTGCCTTTTGTGTGATCTCTTTTTAATAATTAATGCAATTAAATTTCCTCTTTGCGAATTCTTGATTGGAAAGTGAGAGGGTTGGGGGCACTTAATAAATGTGCGGTGATTAAAGATTTAATCATAGATATTAAACCCGATTTAATTTGCTTACAAGAGACCAAGTTATGTAATTGCTCAATTTTTGATTTCAAACAATTCAGTCCTTCAAAATTTAAACAATTCATAACCTTAGATGCGGAAGGAACTAGGTGGGGCATATTACTCGCGTGGAGCCAATCATTCTCCATCCTAGATTCCTTCAATTTTAATTATTGTGCATCAGCTATCTTAAAAAAATGATTTAACTTTCATGATAATGGAAGTCTATGGGCCTCAAGAGGATTATCAAAAAAGATTATTAAGTGATTTTAATTTAATAAGATCACTTGAGGACACAACTGCTAGGTCGGCAAATGTGGGGAACATACTTGATTTTAATTCTTTTATACATGAATCATGCCTAACAGAAGTGTCATTACAGAGAAGGTCTTTTACTTGGTCAAATAAAAGACCGTCTCCTACTTTTTCAAGATTAGACAGAACTATGTTATCCTATCATTGGAATGACATGAGTGTTTCAGTTCAACTAACAGATTTGCCAGCGACGGCATCGAACCATGTCCCACTCCTGCTATACATTAAGACACATGAAAACCCTCCAAAGAGAGTATTCCGCTTTGAAACATCTTGGTTGAAGTATGAGGAAATATTAGAGGTAGTAGTAAATACATGGCGAGCTACAAACCACAATAACCCGATAAAAAGATTTAAGCAAAAAGTAGTGTGCATACAGAGGGAGCTTAAGTCATGGGCACAGGCTAAATTCCAAAAATGGGACACTTACCTCGAGCGATCAAAATGGGTGCTCCAACAATTGGACAGGGCCGAAAAAGCAAGGAATCTCAACACGGGGGAGTTTCACTTAAGAATAAAATTAAGGGAGCGGATTTTTGAAATGACTAAAGTAAAGGAGGAAAAATGGAAGTAGAGATCAGGCAATACTTGGTTAAAACTTGGTGACAAAAATACAAAAAAATTTCATGCCATGAAAACGGCAAGAAAAATTTTAATTCAATTACAGCACTAAACACAGACCAAGGCGAGACTATCTTGCCGCACTGTATTCTGGACTACTTAAGGCAACACTTTAAAAACCTATTGGGGCGCGGTAGGAACCAGCCAAGACCCTTCGACTTATCAAGTGTGGTGGGAACATCACTTCAAGAAGAGTTGAGGCATTTGGATGATGAGATCACGGAGGAGGAGGTTCTACGAGCAATCAAGGACATGCCGACCGGTAAAGGGAGTGGACCGAACGATCTGCTGCAGGAGTTCTACAACGAATTTTGGCATATAATAAAGGGTGATGTAGTGGATTTTATAAGGGCCTTCTTGAATAGAGCAGGATCAATAAAGTCCATAAACAAAGTGGCCATCACCTTGATCCCGAAGAAAGCAAACCCGAGCAGAGTATCTGATTATCGCCATATTAGTGTCATAAACACGGGCGCTAAATTGATAACTAAAATTATGGCAAACAGGTTACAGGGCCATCTCCATCAACTGATCGCTTCGAATCAGATGGCCTTTGTAAAAGGAAGATCACTCGTGGAGTCATTCTTGGCAGCAAGAGAGTACATAACTTTCGCGAAAACCAAAAAACTACCATCCATTCTGTACAAGGTTGATTTTGAGAATGCATTTGATACGGTAGATTGGCGTTTCTTAGTGAATGTTCTAATTCAGAGAGGCCTGTCGCCAAAATGGATAGTAGCGGTGGTAAATATACTACAATTCTCTTCATTGACTATCAAGGTCAATGATGAGACTACCGAGTTCTTTACACACAAGAGGGGTCTAAGGCAAGGGGATCCCTTATTGCCCATGCTTTTCATTCTGGTAGCAGACTCCCTTACCTCATTCCTACAAAATACGCAACAAGAAATGCCACAACATGTGTATCGCGCACCGAAGTCGATTCAGTTCGCAAATGATACACTTATCATTGTTGAGGCACACCCAAAAACACTACGAATTATCAATCAGGTGATTCGGACATTCTCCGAGTTGTCAAGACTTAGGTTAAACCGAACAAAAAGTCAGGTAATTTCAATTGCTGTGCCAGCTAACTGCATCAATGCTGTGCAAGCTATTATGGGATCACCTGTAACTAAGCTGCTAATCAGATACTTGGGATTACCGTTGTCAATGACGAAACTGACAAAATTACAGTTCCAATTGATGATACAGGCGGTTCAGTCCAAAATGGAGGGGTAGACCTTGAACCTCCTGTCATACGAGGGGAGAGTGACTCTGGTCAAAGCAGTATTGTCGGCCATCCCACTTCACTACATGCAGGCGATGAAAGTACCAGTGGGGGTCATTAGACACATCGATAAAATGAGAAGAAGTTTTTTACGGAAAGGAAACGGGGTGTGTAAGGGCTTCAACTGTTTGGTAAATTGGGATCAGGTGTGTGCCCTCAAAGCAAATGGGGGGATAGGTGTTATCGACCTGACATGCCAAAATGAGGCGTTTTTAACAAAATGGATTTGGGCAATTGTTAACAAACCGGACATATTATGGGCGTCAACGGTGGTTGAACTGTATGGTTGAGCACCAAACAACATACTAAGAGGGGCATCCTCTTTTTTTATGAAGGACCTGGCAAACCTACTATCATTTTTCAACTCATCAATCCGACAAGGAGACAATAAATGGCGTTGGATAGAGTTGGGGGCCTTTACCTGTGCATCGACGTACAAGATGATGCACAATAGAGGAGTACTTTTCCCTTTGCAAAAAGATCTGTGGAAACTAAAAGCCGCGATGAAAGTGAAGGTCTTCTTATGGATTATGCTGGAAAACAAGATCCTCACTCAGGAGGTCATGGCATATCATGGTTGCATGATTCAACAGGGATGTAAACTTTGCGGTTCAAATAGACAGGAAACTCGGGACCACATATTATGGAGTTGTGCATATGCTATTAGGTTCTGGACTCAATTGCTAGTTGAGTTCGAAATAAATTTCAGGGGCGGTGAGAACATAACACAAGTCTAGAGGAAAGGGAGGCCTACAACCGATGGCAAAGGCGCGATGGGACACTATTTGGGCGGCAGGGTCATGAGCACTATGGAGGGAGAGAAATAGGAGAACCTTCGCGGGAAACCGACGACAGGAAAAGAGACTGGTAGTAGACACAGTCGTGGAAGTTAATTTGTGGATGGCAAATTTCTAATTTCTGATATTTATATATTTATTTTGCTTATTTTTTCTTTTGCTTGTAAGAGTGTAAATAACAAATAGCTATTTGTAATCATAATTATTTCTTATTTATAAAATTTGTTGATGGCAACTTGCCGTCAACCATAAAAAAAATAATAATGATAAAGATTGTGATTTATTATTAATTCTTATTGAGAGATATTGTTCATGCACAGATGTTTTAATTAAGAGGTGGAGGCAGATTTTTTTTTCAATAATAAATTAATAACTTTGTGTAGATATCAAACCATATAGTTTAAAATTCTACATTTGTCTCCAATTAAATCCAGATTTATTATTATTCTCAAACATCTAAACTTATTCTTAAACAAATAAATAACATATTTTATTTCTTCAAATAAAAGATAATGTCAAAGAACTAAACGACAGACTTTGTTTTTTATTTCATTTCCTTGTCTTCAAATCCGGGATCTGTATCCTCCCAGGTACCTAACTCAACACAATTGAAACAAACGACTCAGATTTACTCTTAGCTAGTGCTTGTTCGGAATGGAGCGGGGGGCGGTATTATTTGTGCTTTGAGATTAGTGCCAAGTTAGAAATAATAATATTGGGCCATCCGATTCAATTGTTTTCATTTCGGTAACCTGAGGCAATGTGAATTCTCAAATCCGAGGGTGAGGAATTCACATCCCCTCAGGTTACCTGAATGAGTACAATTGAATCGGATGGCCCAATATTATTATTTTTTACTTGGCACGAATTCAAAGCACAAATAATACTGCCTGTGCCCCATTCCGAGCAGGTACTGGCTGAGATTAAGGGCGTGTTCGGATGTTACGGGATTACGGAATGGGAATGGGAATGGAAATAGGAATTCACTTTTGAATAAGTGGAAACCCACGGGTACGGAATGCACGGGATTAATTATGAGAATATCAGAAAATGAGTGTTCGTTTGTATCATGGGATTAATTATGGGAAATCTTTATTTATTTTGAAATATGTATATTTATTCAATTGTTTTCGTTTAATTTAGTTATAAATGATTTTTTATTTAATTATTATTTTTGAATAGTATAGCGTTTTGTTCTGTATTGATTTTAACCAATTAAGTTAAAATTAGCTTAATACCAAAAAAATTAAATATAAAATTACAATAAAAAAAACTGTTGTGTCATCATCTATTTATTTGGACCAATAATATATTGTAAATTTAATATTTTAATGGGTTGTAAATTGTAACATTTGATAAACATAATTTAAAAAAATTATATTAATTAAATTAAATAAAACTGATTAAATAATAATATTAAAAAGATGAATCATTTCTAATAAAAAAATATTACTAGAATGGTACAAATAAAATAAGAAAATATTTATAAATAAATTAAAAAATAAGAAAACAACAATTAAAAATATTTACAAAAATAAACATTTATAAAATATATTTTTCTATTTAAATTTTCTCATATTTTAAAATTTTAATGAATTGTAAAAAAATTGATGTACTTTGTAAAAAAAAATAATAATAATATATTAATATAATTAACTATATATGGTTTTATTGAATAGTAAATTAACCGAGATAATTATAGCTTGTTGCGACTTTTAAGTTACCTAAAAAGCATGCCTTAATTTTTGATAGATCATTTTATTTCTTTTTATCGTTTTGAATTATCATATAATTATAGCTTGTTCTGACTTTACATTTAATTATTTCTTTTTATAGGTCAAATCCGTTATTTTAAGGGGAATTGTGATATCCGGATCCAGACAAGATGTTTAGTCCCACAAAGAACAAGATAATATAAAGAGAATTCTGTATATAGTTGAAACTCGTGATCAACGTTAACGAAAAGTGAGAGGAGAGAGAGAGGAGAGAGCAGTAGAGTGAGAGAGAGTGGGAAATAAAAAATGCAGTCCGACTGAATAATTTATTTCCCATAATTTTGAACTGTGTAGAGCGGAGCTGGGGAAAAATAATGGGAACAGAAGGGAAATATTTGAGCCAGCCGAACACCCTCAAGGTATTCTAATCCTACTTACCCATTCCCCATCTAATTCCTACAGAAAAATGACCTACCGAACAGGGCCTAAATATGAACCGTCCATTTCAATTGTATTGAGTCAGGTACCTGGGAGGATACGGATCCAGGGCGACAGGGATCTGGAGATCACGCCACTCGTGAAACACTCTTTTGATCTTTTCAGTTTGGTATCAGTTTTTGACAGAGTTTCTGTTTGTATCTGAACCCCAATTTGGTTTAGTTTATAACTTTATATGATGCGTGAATTAATGGGGTTTGGGAATTGCGACCGTTAACTGCTCACGTGCAAGATTTTCCTTTCACACCGAATATATTACATATGCAACCGCGACTGTTAACCGATCAATTGAATAATTCCATTTACTATCTTTTCTATAAGGTGGGATCCTCTGCTATAGGCATAAGGTGAGTTTTTACGATCAAACGGTTAAAATTTCTCTCGAATTGGTCTCATAATTCACTATTTTGCAAGGCCTGCCTATACATCGGATGGCTGATCTAGTGTCGTGCGGTTATACGAGTGCAGAGGATGAGCTTCGATTTCTCTATGTCAGGTTGATGTATATTCCTGTGGAATCCATATCCTCTGAGGTAACATAAAATTTATGTTTAGATTCTCCTAAAAAAAAAAAAAAAATTGTTTAGATCACGGTCGCCTGATAGAAATCCAGGCACAATTTAGAACGCGCAGAGCTTCTTTAATAATAGTGCGGATTTTAACTGGACGGTCCATATCCAAATAATATATTCTATTAACTAAGGTGATACGATTCATACGAATAACGAATTCCATGCCCGACATATTGTAAGTGCTATTCCACTTCAAGAATAAACAAAAGAAGTTTTTTTATGAGCGTGATTCAGCAATCAGCTAGCAACAGTAGTATTGATTTCTGAGCATGTCAATACTATATGTCATCTGACTCATCTCCCCAGCATGAATTAGTGGCCGATTTTTTTATTAATAAAAAATTAAAAAAAATATCAGAAAAGAGTATCGTTTTGCTGAAAAATCAAAATTTAGAAAAAAAAAGAGATGATTTATCTCGCCTAGCTACAGTGTCTGAACGGGATAAACCATCCCATCTAGTTAGTGCTCCGCTAATTTCGCTGAGCATAAAAAATATAGATTATTCTGTGAACATTTTTTTTTGGTTTGGTACAAAAATTTTAAAAAATATGCTGAATAGGATAATCTATCACGTCCAAGATATATTTTTTTAAGTTAAATCGCTAATTAGGATCAAAATAACGGGACGAGATGATTTATTCCGTTTTTCCTAGATCTTGATTTTCTAGCAAAACAATCCCTTTTCACAATATTTTTTATTTTTATTTCGGATTAATGAAAATATCGGAAATTAATGGATCGTTCAGTACTGTGCAAAATACCCTGCAGGCTGCAATACAAATTACAGTTGATTAATTTGAGAGGTTCATGTTTCTTTCTTTGTTAGATTCAAAAAATTAATCTACTTACAAGTATTTAACGGCCGAAATTATCGCACTGCACAATACGAATTCACGGCTGAGATATGTCGAACTTTAAGTTTGGATTCCGATGGTCCATTACAAACTAGTATGAATTTTAAAAAATTCTTTACACGACCCGACTTGTAAGCAAATTTAAAATTTGATGTTTTATGGGCGGGGCCCGGTTTACCTATTTAAAAAAAAATACGGATCATTAGATCATAAAATATCATATCTAAATCTAACATTTGCAAGGCAAAATATGGAAATATTTCAGTTATGATATGATTTTGTAAGCAAATCAACTAATCAAGTGGTCCCCGATAAATTAAAAAAAAAATCGATCCCTCTCATCTGCCCCAGGTGCCTCCGCCTCCCTCTTAAATTAAAAGACATTGATTCCTCTCTATCTTGCAATCACTGTCTCGATTATTGATTCCGTCATTTCTCGGTTGCTTGCAAAACAACAGGAATAATTAGAAGTTGACTATTACACAATGTCCTTCTATCATCGAGGATGAGCTTTTTGATAATTTGGTTCATTACCAAAAAAGAAAAATAAATAAAGTTGAGCCGTTCTTATCATAGTATCAAGGATCAAGTGATGATAGAGCCTGTCATTTAAATAAATGATAAAGATTCTGTCTAAAACATGTTGTATGTGATATCTTACTATCTATATATCCATACCAAATTTAATGTAACTTATTTGAACTAGCACACATAAAAAAATTTCGTGCAAATACACGATATTAGTTCGAGGCACAAAAATTATTCCTGGAGTACTGTTGCAAAACAAATCTACTTGAAGTTATATCATATATGTTTCATATTTTATTAGCTATTAAAAATTAACAATTCTTGTTTGCTTATAAATTTTGTTATTTTTCTTAATATTTGTTTGTACATCGAACCACAAAATAATCCGAGACTTTTATTAATGCGCCTTCAGTGCTAGTTTAATTTAATGTGCTTTTACCAGCACACGTTTTATTTTTACATTTTACATGTACTTATGATATAGTTCTAACTTCTAAGCATATTTATAAGTTTATATGATATTTTAACTTGCTGCAAAAAAATATGGTACAGTAAACACTCAAGAATAAATTCGCAGATAATTTTAACGATTCTACTATCCAATTTCATAAAAAAAATCTTTAGTAATAGCTATTTTCAAGAGCGGATATACATACATAGCAATTATAGAGGGTCAATTGACTTCAAATTTTACCATAAAGCACAATTATCCTATGTAGAATTTACATTTTTATGCATATTTTTTTTAGAGGAATCCAAATTAGCCTCCATACTCTATGAATTCACATCCCCTTAGGTTACTTGACTGAGGGCATCTACATCTCTGAAATTCTTGGAGTTTCTAATCTGACGTGGTAATTTCTAAACCAGTTTCAGGGATGCAGATGGGTTTCTTATTTAGCAATTTTGCTCCAAAGTTTCTTAATAAGAAACCGTTTATAAACTTTGACATGGCCAAATAATTGGCTGAAATTCTTTTCTCTTATAATTTATTTGCTGATGTGGCAATTAAGAAACTCTAATTTTGAGTTTCAGGGATATGAGGGTTTAGAAACTTTCAGAGATAAAATTTCTAAAAATTAGTTAACAATTATTTAGAAACTCCAAGAGTTTCAGGGATGTAGATGCTCTGAGTACAATTAAATTGGACGGTCCAAGATTGAAATTCTTAACTTGGTACGAATCTCAAAGCAAAAATAATACTGCCCCTTCTGTCATTCCAAACCGCCACCGGCAGATATTAAATCTGGGCCGTCCGTTTCAATTTTGTTGAGTCAATTACCTGGAAGGATATGGATCCCATACTTTATAATAGAAGCTTTCTATCTATGATTTCCATGTCTACAAGTAGATCATTGAAACTATGATGAGTAATATGTAGATTAATAATTGATTTTCATTAAAAAAAAAAAAGTTGATGTATCTTTTCAACCGATCCTCCAAGGCTAATCATGCTTCCAAATATGTGGCAAATGTACCATTTGTACGTGTGATATTTACTTAATACCTGACTTGGTATAAATTTGTACACAAGTAGTCTAAAGCAGTCCATCAAATCCAAATTGTTTGGTTTTATACCTTTTTCTACGCCTCCCTCTATTTCTCTGGGTCCCCGTCCTTCCCTTCGCCGCGCTTTTTCGCGACGAGGTTCGACCTTCTCCATTGACTCGACTCCAGTCTTCCCCCTCCCTTTCTCTATTCCCAAGAATTCTACATCCTTCGAGCTAGGTTCGTATGTTTCAGTCTTTTTCTTTAGTTTTATACTTTTATTATGCTTAATTTCCTGTACACAGTTCAAATTCTTCAATGCCATGCATTATTTATTGCATCTTCCTTCCATTTGCTTATATTGGAGTGTCTTCTTCAATTCGCGCGCAGTGAGATTTTCTTTTCCGTTTAGGCTGGCATTCTCTGATTAAGGATGATGTCTAATTTGCGCCGTTCGTTTCTTTCATACCTAAATCTAGTTATGTTTCTGTGTATCGAATTGTCAAATAGTAAAACTTATGATTTTTTTTCTTCTTCTTCTAAGAATTACGGACACACAAACTCAGAGAGGAGAAATTTTGTATTGCTCGTTGTTTTTTGAACTTCCTTGTGAATTTATCATCAATTTATTTGCTAAATTTATTACCAGGTTAACAAAAAGGTAAGTCACAATTAATGGAGGTTTCTCGATTCCATGCTAAAATTAGGTGGCTCATCATACACCTGTAACCAGGAATTATGCTACGTGGCCCCCATTAATTCCCTTTTGTTTTGAATCTGATAGAACTTAAAAATTTGCGAGACTTTTCTCAAATCTTCTCATATACTTTTTTCCTTTTATCAGTACGAGTCAGAGGATTCCATAATTTGCGGACAAAAGATGCCTGCTTTACACATTTTCTTTTTCTTTATGGAGATCAAAAGTGTGAATAATTAAAAGGAACAATGATTAATTCCAAATGGTATTTGGTAGGATAAGGATGTACAAATATAGAATGGCCAACACTAATGCTTGGCAGATTGGGTTGCTTGTTCATGTAATTAAAGTTTCTTTTGATGTCTACTAGATGGGTCTTTTCTTTTTTCTATTTCTTTTTGTTCTAAATATCTGGTTGTTCATATCTATATCCTGTGATGGTCCTGTCTAGCTTTATTTAGTAGTCAATGTCATGACCATCTTTTTTTGACACCACACTCTAGCATCTATAGTGGTACCAAGTCACTTTGTAACTTCCCTTGTCTGTATATGCTTGTACCAGCTCGTCTAGAATATAGAATTAGAAATCACACAATCACCCCCCCACTTGCAATTGGAGAAGTCATTATTTATTTCAGAAACCAGTTGAAGTACTAGACTATCTTTCTTCACAGCACTAAAGTTTGTTTAAACCCTATTGTGGAATTGTTAAATAGGGCATCAAAATGCATGTCTAACAATGCAAATCATGCCCAACCCCAAGATCATTGTCATTAGAAAACTTCTTTTAGTGCTTTGATATGCAGGTTTAATAGTGTATTCTCTCTCTTTTAGACAATTCTAACTTACAGAGAGTGCCTTCTTTTTATTTCTATATATTACTTGATACATGATTCCAATGTTATCAATGATTGTTTACTTTTATTTCTTACCTATTAATTCTTGATATCTTATTTCAGTAATCTGCTTTTTCTCCAGATGGAAAGGAAGAACTCTCCTCCATCAGCCTCCCCTTCCCAAGTAATAAACATCGATATCGACCCTGATGCGGACCCCCCAACCAGCCCTCCAATTACTAACCCCAGCCCAACGGGTGACAGCAAAGCATGCCGAGGTGGTACATGTGACCTCTCCTACACCAAGGATTCACATGAGCGCTATGCTTCAATGCGCAAGCTTATCATTGCTGTTGTTCTCTGCGTCATTTTCATGACTGTCGAGGTTATTGGTGGCATCAAGGCAAACAGTCTTGCAATTTTGACTGATGCAGCTCACCTCCTCTCCGATGTTGCTGCTTTCATGATCTCTCTGTTCTCTCTTTGGGCTGCAGGCTGGGAGGCAACCCCTAGGCAGTCGTATGGATTTTTCAGGATTGAGATATTGGGGGCACTGGTGTCGATACAGATGATTTGGTTGTTGGCAGGGATTCTGGTTTATGAGGCGATTGTACGGTTGATTCATGACAATGGGGAGGTTAAGGGGTTTTTGATGTTTGCGGTGTCGGCATTTGGGTTAGTTGTTAATATTGTCATGGCCGTGCTGCTTGGGCATGACCATGGTCATGGTCATGGTCATGGGCATGGTCATAACCATGAGCATGGGCACAGTCACGGCCATGAGCACGGGCAGGGTCACGGCCATGAGCACAGACACGGTCACGGCCATGAGCATGGACACAGTCACGGCCTTGAGCATGGGCACAGTCACAGTGATGAGCACAGGCACACACATGGCCACGAGCATGAGCATGGCCACGGGCATGATCATGACCATGGACAGGGCCATGATGCAAATACTGTTACAACATACTTTCACCATAACCACCATCACGACAAAGATGTGAAGGAACCACTTATCAAGAATGGAAATAAGAAGTTGAAAAGGAACATTAATGTGCACAGTGCGTATTTGCACGTGTTAGGTGACTCCATACAGAGTATAGGAGTCATGATAGGTGGGGCTATTATATGGTATAAGCCAGAATGGAAGATACTTGACCTGATTTGTACTTTGATCTTCTCAGTCATAGTGTTGTTCACGACAATTAAAATGCTGAGGAACATACTAGAGGTGCTAATGGAGAGCACGCCGAGAGAGATAGATGCAACCCAACTGGAGAAGGGTTTGTGCACCATGGATGGAGTGGTTGCAGTACATGAGCTGCACATATGGGCTATTACTGTGGGAAAGGTGCTTCTGGCATGCCATGTCACTATTGCACCAGATGCAGATGCTGACGTAATACTGGATCAGGTGATTGGGTACATCAAAAGGGATTTTAATATTAGCCATGTTACAATTCAGATTGAGAGGCAATGATATGTTAGTGTTGTGGATAGTATTTGCTCTTGTTATGGGTTTAGAGGATTTAAGGTGGTACTGAGTTGTTTATTGAGGTAAATTTAGAGTATTACATGCTTGATTTGTTTTTTGTCTCTCTCTCTCTCTCTCATTTTTTATTTTGACGGTTACCCTGATGTTTGGAAGGAACAAATCTCTTGCTCTGAAGCAGATTATGCCTTTAGATATGTTAAAATGTTAAATCTGGTACAAGCAATTGATATGCTTTAGGAAATAAATCTGAAAGTTCAGCTTGCTTTAAATTTTTACAAGTTCATTCAGTCTTGTACGATTATATTAATTCTGTGAATTTTGATCATATGGAGGAAGCATATGTTACCTTCTATCCCTGATTATTGCATACAAACTTGTTACCCCAAAAATGAACTGATAATGCGTCCTGTACCACATGCGATGAATATGTACAGTATTTGACATGGTTATACTCAAACGGGGATCTGATCCAATCCAATCTAATTCAGATCAGATATTTTACTATTTGGGGTTGGTTACACCTGAGAGTCGATCAGAATCAACCAAGAGAATTACATAATGATCAAGTGTCCATTTTTTGGAAGCTATGTTTGTATTTCTTCCTAGTGCTAGAAATTGGGTCCTACTTGAGCCAAAACTTGCGCTTCACAACAGATCAGCTGTTCCTCGCCAGTTAAATATTTGAGAAGAACATTATGGACCCAAGGGAAGGAACCAAAGAAAATGGACGAGGAAATGACCTTTAAACACTGCCTTGTGTGTCGTTCAATTTTTCTTTTAAAAACAAAACAGGTAAGAATTCAATAATTGAGCTTATAAACGTAAAAGCATAAAAGTGGAAGGAGAAAGTAAAGCATACATTCGAGGAAAAATAACACAACATGAAAAGACTTGAATGGCCTTGAAAGAAATAAACAACAGCTTTTGTTATTTTCTTTGTTCTTAATATAGATAATGCTGTTAAATGTATGATATGTTCTACCTTTGGCGTATGTAAGCAAAAGTACTGAGAGTTCTCATTGTAGGACCCTCCAGACAGAGCACCTTCTCGTAATAAGCTCTCCTTGTTTAGACTGAAAATCGAACACACGATGGTTCTACTATAAATATGCAGCAGCCCAAGTGAAATACTGTCCCTTATCAAACTGAAATTAAATGGACGCAACAATTCAAAATCTGAAACGAGAAACAGGCCAACATGAGTAACAGGAAAATTAGGATTTTTATATTGGGCCTTTGAAACGGTCCATATTTGTTTCGTTTCGTGCTCCTCACTGTTTAACCTAGGGATAAATTAGGGTTTGTAACCGAGCTTATAAATACCCTAAGCCGCCTCTTTCGATGTCCATGACAACCACCGCCTCTTCCTCCCCTATTCTTTTTCTGTTCGATTGTACCCAAATTATCCTCCATTGTTATCGTTCTTTTCATTTTTGAGTACTTCTCTTGATATTTGTTGGTTCAAATATACATGGTTCTTTGGATGAGGAAAAAATCAATCGGATTCCCTCTGATTTGTATAAAAATGATTACTTAACCAGCTACTTCTGACTTAAACCATGTTATTCTTCGTTTTTCTGATGAATTTGCACTTTATTTCAATCGGATGCTTTGATTAATTTTTTGATATTTTGTTTTTGCCTCTGATGTAAGAAAAATATTTGCTACTCTTGATGGGTTTACCCACCTGATGAACCTAACCACCAAGATCTCTGAGGCTATCTTTCAATTCTTTCAATATCTCTTATTCTTTTTTTATTTGAATTTATTGAAATTTATGAAATATATGCGAGTTTTATCCCAAACATCTGTTTCGTCGAATAAACTCTTGATTTTTGTTTCTGTTCTCAAATGCCTGTGAGGAAAACCTTTTAAATTACACCATCTTTCGGGACTGATTGGTTTAATTACCATGCTGTCATTCTGCAATTCTGAGGCTCAATCTGATATTGCCCTTTTTTGACTAAATTTTTTTTCCGGGTTAATTTTGATTAGAAACGGTATCCTTTCATCGTTGTTCACGACTTCAATTTTTTTAATTTCTATTGTTGGTCGAATTGTGTAATGCAATGCTCGTTGTTCTCCTTTTTTTTCGGGGAATGAAGTGTCTTTTATCAAGTTATTGATTTGTTGTGGTTGCTTCATGAGCAGGATTGAAGAAAAATCCAATCTCTTCTGTTTGTGCACCACCCATAACATAAAATTAATACTTACTGTCTGTGTGCCTTCATTGTGTTCAATGGCAACGTTTTCGTTGTTGCTTTCTTATGCGAATGCAAATTTCAATTACTATCTCTCTTTTTTGTTCTGATTGTGAGGGTATTCTTAAATTTATTTTTTAAAATGATCGAAAGTAAACAAGAAACCTGCAAGCATTGTTTTAGTGAAGAATTTAATTTATTGAGAACTAATTCAGAAAGTTAAAATGTCATCTGTTTAGATGGTAGAATGCAGAAAGGATGGTGAAATGGATACGACGAGGATTTTTGGTCTTCGTGGAAAAATCTAATACAATTGAAAATTAAGGCTACTGAATTTTTTTTCGTATCATCCCAGCTACTGAGTTGCAAGTCATAAATCTTTACTGTTTTTTGCCAATTTTTTATATAAATCATAATTAATAAAATAAATTTTAGGAAACTAATATGATTAGTATTTTTTTTTAAAAAAATCATAAGGACTGTATAGGAACGTTCTTATGGTCTCTAAATTTTTATTTTCAGACCATAAGAACCACAAGGTCTTACTAAGATTTTTTTTTTTAATTTTTCACTTTACGATTGTACCACAGAAGATCTGCATTTTTTATACAAGCTGAGAATTGTCCGATCTTGATGAATATATTTCAAGATTGTGAGAACTCTACGGTTTGGTCCTTATTGGTTTTTTTTTCCTTACCTGAAACTGTGACTCTCCTTCACTGCGTCTCTTCTCCATTTTTATTATCATTTTTTCATTTTTTATCTAAATGTTTTTTTGTATTCTCATATTTAGAGTGTTTTTTATTTTTTTACATAAGTTTATATATTTTTAAAAGAGAAACAAAAAGAATTTTAAATTTATAAATTTCGTTAGGTATGTGTTTAAATTTTTTAATTTTGATAAATAATTCGTAATCATGAATCATTAATTATAATAAATTATTTGTGCAGTATAAATAATTTATGTAGTAATTATAGTATAAATAAATAGTTTATGTATATTTTTTTTCTTTTTTTAATATAAATAGTCTACATAAAACATGCAAACAAGTTACTACATAAATTATTTTTATATACTACAATTACAACATAAACTATTTATACTAATAAAAAAAATACACATAAACTATCTATAATACAAAAAGAAAAAATTATACATAAATTGTTTATTTATACTATAATTACTACATAAATTATTTATACTGCACAAATAATTTATTATAATTAATTATTCATAATTACGGATTATTTATCAAAATTAAAAAAATTAAATATATATATAACGAAATTTGTAGATTTAAAGTTTTTTTTATTTCTCTTTCAAAAATATACAAACTTATGTAATTAAAATAAAAATCACTCTAAATATGAGAGTACAAAAAAACATTTAAATAAAGAAAGGAAGAATGAAGATAAAAGATGAAAAAAATGGAGAAGAGACACAGTGAGGAAGGAGAGTCACGGTCTCGGGTAAGAGAAAAAAACCAATAGGGACCGGACTGTGGGGTTCCCATGGTCTTGAGATATATTCATCAAGATCGAACCATTCTCACGATCTTGAGTTCAATTTGGGCAGACTAGACCGTTCTCACGGTCTGTATAAAATATGTAGATCTTTTGTGGCACAATTGTGAAAAAATGGAAAAAATATCTTGTTAAGACCATGCGGTTCTCACGGTCTGGAAATTTTTTTTTCAAAGATCATAGGAACCATATGGTCTAGGGGTGGCAACAAACCGAACTTACCTTAGGTTTAAGTTTGGCTTGAATTAATTTCAAACCGAACCTGGTTTGATTCGTTTCGAACCGAACCCATTTCAAATTGAATTAATTGTGAACCACACATTTTTTGAATTGAACCTCAATCGAATCACGAACTAAATTATTTTTTAGCAGCCCTAGTTATACCGATAGTTTATACATTAATTTTTTTTCTCGTCGGATAAAATTCACATGCCTTCCTTTTACTGGTATGAAGTATGAACTATGAAATGAGTGTTTTTAAGTTGAAAAATTGCTCATGAAAAAATACATCAGAGACGGCTTTCCTGGTATGAACTGTGAGAGATGACCGAAGAGAGAGGAGAGACAGTCATCTAGGCCGGAGAGAGGAGTGACAGCCGGAGAGACAGCCAGTCACCGAGAGCGTCTGCTAGATTTTAGAGCTAAAGGGAGAGTGAGTTAGGGAGAGGTGGAGAGAGAACTAGATTATTGAGATTTGAGATCGAGAGAGTGTCGGTTAAGTTAAATTATGACTCTCTATCTTGGATTTTAATTTCTTCAGGTAAATGGATGGCCAGTGAATTAAAACCAAACCAAATTCAAACCCGAATCGAATCACGAACCAGGCTAGGTTTGAGTTTGGTTTGAATTAATTTCGAACCGAACCTGGTTTAGTTCATTTCAATTCAAACCTATTTCGAATTGAATTAAATTTGAATCAAATCCGAATCAAACCCGAATCGAATCACGAACCTCGAATTTTTTTGCCAGTCCTAATATGGTCGGTCCTTATGATTTTTGAAAAAAAAAACTAATCATATTGGTTTTGTAAAATTTATTTTATTAATTATGATTTATGAAAACAAATTCATTTTTTGCATGTGGCACGAATCTCAAAGTATACCTCACAGTGCCAACTTCAAACCGGTTCCGAATTGAGTTTGACCCAACTGGAATTAATCTAAAATCTAAGGCTTCTTTTGTATTGCACCACAGGTGCTTGGGCAGATACGCACTCGTGACTGTGAAACGAAAATGAGTTGAAAATATTTTGTTTTGGCCGAGTAATTAAGTAGTTTAATTCAAATAATAAAATGGATTTTTGGCTATTTGTACTGCTCTATGGATATAAATGATTGCGATACTGCTTATTCCGTCTAGCAAGAAATCAATTGTCATTGTGAAAAATATCGTAAACAGTATTCCTAAGATAGCAATGACAATTGATTCCTTCTAGCAAGAAATCAATTGTCATTGTGTTAAAATTAATTATGTGAGAAATATCGTAAACAGTATCTCCTAAGATAGCAATGACAATTGATTTCGTGCTAAACATAATTAAAGGTAACATTTCTAGCAAAAAATCAGTTGTCATTGTGTTAAAATAAATTATGTGAGAAATATCGTAACAGCATCTCCTAGCAAAAAATCAATTGTCATTGTGTTAAAATTAAGTATGTGAGAAATATCGTAAACAGTATCTCCTAACATAGCAATGGCAATTGATTTCTTGCTAAACGGAATTAAAGGTAACATTTCTACACAAGTGCACAAGTAATTCCTATTCCTATATCAAGGCCTTTCGAATCACAAAGTTTCCCATTCGTTAACAGTAAATGTTTCTGTTAGGGTCTAGTTTAGTCAAGAATATGTAAAGCCGATTTTGAGCCCAGCCCAATCAAGCATGCCTGGCAAAACAAATGGTCCGGTCCATTTCTTCGCATTACCAAGTCCGGGTCGGAAGTCTCCAATATGTGTAAAAGATTCCATTTACTTTACGGTATAAGATTCGTGCAAAGTTGGAAGAACGTTCGGGATCTACTAATTCTAAAAGTTTCCATTTTACGGTGCCGTGCATGATGTGAATTCGATCGCGTCACCCTGGCAACGGCTAGGTTATGCGGCATAGCCTATGTCGTACCAAGTGACAAGTGGTGCTCCTCCAGCCCATGAAAGGAGCTCGTTGACTTGTTGTGTCACTAGTAGTGTTATTAGAACCGAATCAGATATCAATCCGGTGAAGCTTCAGTTTAACAGTTCACTGATTGCACCGATGAGTTAAATGGTCAGACTGCTGATTTTTTAAATACTTGTACATTTATGAGATATAAGTATTATTATTAAAAGAAATATATTTTTATAGTGAAAATTACACATACATATAAAATAATTACAAATTTATAGATTAATTAAAAATTTATCTCGAAATATAATAAAACTAATTATTTTGTCAACAAATGATAAACAAAATTTTTTTAGGAGATAAAATATAGCATCCCACTATTTAACTTTGTATAATAAATTTACTAAAATTATAAAGATTTACGGCTTTGCAGTACCAAAATTTATAAAAATATAAATAATAACAATAATTATATATATATTATTTGATAGACTCTTTTATAATATTTAAAACATAAGGGTCTCCATATAGAGTTATAAACAAGGGGAAATTAGATCCATGCCACTCCAAAATGCCGAATTTAGAAAAATGCCACTCTAAAATTTTGATTTTGTCAAATGCCACCTCAAATCTCATTTATTAAGAAAAATGCCATCCTTAACAAATTATTATACATTTGTAATAAAAAATAAACAAAATATATTGTATTTTGAGTAGTATTTTCGTATATTCCAAAAATACCCTCATCCTTTCATTTCTACACCCTTAATGGATCCAATCCTTTCATTTCTTACCCGTCTCCTCTATTCCAAGTCGCAGCCACCCTCTCTTCCCAGTTGAGCCTCTCCTCTCTTCCGTCTCTGTAAATGCTTGGCTAATAAAACGATACCGTGTTCTAATCTCAATTTCTTGGGTATTGCGAATTTTCAGTTTTTTACCAGTATAATGTTTATCATGCTGGTTTTTAGTTTTAATTAGATAAGTAGATTTCAGTTTATCAGAATGTTGCTCCAGTATGTAATCTTTACTCCATATTGATTAATGTAACGCCTAAGAGCCTTTTCTCTAAAAAGAAAAAAAATACAAATTCAGATAGATGCAGGTAATTAGGAAATCAGAATCCACACCCAATATTAGTAAGGCAAAGTGGAGAGGAGGCGGGCTGGAGGCGAACTGAGAGGAGGCGAGCAGGGTGTTTAGAGTTGGTGTTAATTTGGAATTCTGTTCATCTACGTTAATGGAGCAGGGTGTTTCCAAGGAGAATGGATGAGGGTTATTTAAGTAATTTTCTCTTTTATGTAAATTGTTAATTTAGAATTATACATTAATATGGTAAGGGTGGCATTTTTCTTAATAAATGAGATTTGGGATGGCATTTAACAAAATCAAAATTTTGATGTGGCATTTTTCTAAATTCAGCATTTTGGAGTGACATGAATCTAATTTCCCCAATAAAGAATACAAGGGTCTCCATATTTCAAGAAGAACATGTGATACTCTCTCTCTCTTTCTCGTTATGTGTGAAAAAAATAGAGTATGGTTCAACCGGTTTTTTTCTTAGATTAGTTCGTGGTTTTTTTGAATAAAACCAGTTAATTAATTCAGTTTTTCGGTTCAGCTACAGAAGTGATCTTTTAAAGGAATCGAACTGGACAGCTATCTGGTTCTAGTTTTTTCTGGTCCAACAGTCCGGTCCGATCCGGTTCTAATAACACTGGTCACTACTATTGTGTGCTAAACTTCTGATACCGGTTTTACATGGTATTAGGTCTTATTGTCAAAAGTCAAATTAATAAAATATAAAGTAATAAAAATATATTTTTTACAAAATATGTTATTCAAATTAATAAATATAAAGTAATAAAAATATACTTTTAACAAATTTGTTATTCAAATTTAAAAAATTAAAAATAATAAATGTAATGTCAATTGTTTAGATAAGATGAGTGTTAAAATTGAATCAACATATGATTCAAGTAATCATCAATCTTAATATAATATAATTAAACTCTACGTTTTAAAATTTTTAGGATTTGATATTGGGCCTTAGTAACCGGCCCATTTTTGTTTTGTTTCATGCTCTTGTACTGTTTACCCAGAGGACTTGTAACTGCGCTTACAAATGGAAACAAATCTGCTGTGATTCCAAAGAATTGCAGGACCCTGCTTTTCCAAATCCAACACTTATTTATTTTGAGACTCGTGCATTAAAATTAACTTCTTTTGAGATTCGTGCATTCTAAAATATTAATAATTAAATTTGAAAGAGCAGGTACCTAGAATTCTTCTTTTCAGTTTGGAGTGCTTCTCTTTAAATTTTTTAGTTATTTCAAATATACATGATTTTTTGGATGAGGAAAAAATCACTCGGATTGCCTATGATTTGTATAAATATAATCTCTTAACCAGCTACTTCTGACTGAAAGCCATGATATTCATCATTTTTCTGATGAATTCCTCTTTATATTAATAGGATGTTTATGAATGATTTTTTGAAATTTCGTTTTTTCCTCTGATGCAAAAGAAAATACTTGCTACTCTTAACTGGTTTATCCCATCTGTTGAACTTAACCACCAAGATCTCTGAGGCTATCTTTGAATCCATGCAAATGCTCTGATTCTTTTTTATTTAATTTAATGAAATATCTTTGAGAATATAATTCCCAATAAAGTTTTGAATTTTTATTCTGTTTTCAAATGCCTGTGAGGAAAACTCTTTAATCATACCATCTTTCGGGACTGATTGGTATATTTACCTTGCTGTCATTCTGCAATTCTGAGGCGCAATCTGATATTACCAATTTTTGTAACTAAATGAAAATTATTTTCCGAATTAAACTTCAAGTAGGAACGGTAGCCTTTTATTGTGGTTTTAGATTTTGAATTCCAATTTTACTAGCATTTATGGTTCCGAACCGAAAAATGCAAAAGGTGGTATCGTCTATTTATTTTTTGAGAAAATATAACGTCCTCCGGACTACATTCCCCTGAAAATCCCCCTGTATAAAAGCATTTCCTTTCTAGCTTAATTCTGACGTGCTTTCAACTGCCACAATTACCATAATTTCAACTGCCATAATTTCAAGTACATATGTATGTTTACATGATAATATGTGTATGTTTATAGGATAATATGTGTATGTTTACATGATACTATGTATATGTTCACAGAAGGTGGTCTCCAGCAGCTGTCACGCGATTTCATTTGCAGAACATCCATTGAACTTGTTTATAAGATTATTTTCATAGTATTACATGATTTATTGAACTTGTTTATAGAATTAGTGTAACAAGTCTGAAAATTTTTGGGGAACTGAGGCCGGGGATTTTTTGAAAAGGGAAAAATGATTTCGGATTGGGTTCGTATTTTGGATAGATTGTTGCTTGTTTTGAACATTTAGATGCGCAATATGTCGGATTAAACCTTGCTGGTACCGATCAGTACCAACTTAATACTGAGCTTTCAGATGCTAATCTTCTGAAATTGACATGTTAAAATAATGGAAAATTAAACAAAGGAACATGTGAATTCGAGGATTCTTTACATGTTATCCATGCACCTGATACAAAAATGTAAATTATAGAGGACTAATACAAAAAGAATAAATTTGTCGTTTGTTTTTTTTTTTTTTTTTTTGGTAAAAAGGCAAAAACCCAGTTTCATTAATGAAACAAAGTTAAGTTACAAAAAGACATGTGAGGAGAGAGTGCACTCTCTTCACATATACTGTCCCTAAAACAAATCTCCAACAGAGAGTGTATGCTCATGCGCAAAGAAAATACTGCTTGCAGATATGCAAGGAACCAAAATAACCAACACACCTTGTTAAACAATTCAGAGATAAATTAAAGAACACTAACACTCCCGAGAAAGCACCCTTCCCACCCAGATTTTATTAATATAGAAAATAGAAGAATTACAGGAGGTCACAATAGCCATTTTATGAGATCATATTCTAAAGAATAAAGATAGGTGCCTTTTTATCATCTCAGCACACAGCTAAATTTAGAATATACAATCAACACTAATTTTATTTCTACAAATAATATGGAGACAGGGAAGATTTCCAATATTACGTGTAGTACCAATTCTGAAGCAGCTGATCTTCTGTGACAATTTCTACACTCCCCCTCAAGTTGATCCAAAGATATCATCGGAGGTTAACTTGTTGACTATTTCTTGAAACTTCTCTTTTGTTAGAGCTTTGGTGAACACATCGGCTATTTGATCTTCACTGCGGATATAAGGAGTTTCTATGGTTCGATTCAGTACATTCTCACGGACATAGTGACAGCTCACTTCAATGTGCTTTGTCCGTTCATGAAAGACTGGATTGGATGCTATATGAATAGCTGCTTGATTATCACAAAAAAGCTTGGTAGGGTTGTCAAGACTAGGACATCCCAACTCGTGAAGTAACAGGCGTAGCCACACGATTTCACTTGTAGCAATTGCCATGGCTCGATATTCTGCTTCTGCACTTGATCTTGCAACCACTGGTTGTTTTTTACTTTGCCAGGTAACCAAGTTCCCTCCAATGAATGCACATAATCCGGATGTAGATCTTCTATCCAATGGGTTCCCTGCCCAATCTGCGTCCGTATACACTGTCAAGGTGGTGTGCCCCTGGTTCTTCATAAGAATTCCTCTACCTGGTGTTGACTTCAGATAACGCAGAATTTGATCAATAAGTTCCATGTGCCCTTTGGTTGGTTTCTGCATAAACTGGCTAACAAAACTAACAGCATAAGAAATGTCAGGTCTAGTAATAGTAAGATAAATTAATTTTCCTACCAGACGTTGAAACTTACTGATGTCATTGAGCACTTCCTCATCTTTAACAACCTTCTTGTTGTAATCCATCGGAGTTGTAGCCAATTTTGCGCTTAGTTTGCCTGTCTCTTTTAGTAAGTCTAGAGTATATTTCCTTTGACACAAGAATAATCCTTTGTGAGATTGGGCAATCTCAATTCCGAGGAAATATCTTAACTTTCCCAAATCTTTAATATCAAACTCCAATCTCAGATGCTTCTTGAGAGCATCTATCCCAATTTGGTCACTTCCTGTGATCACAAGATCATCAACATAAATGAGGATAACAACTATACCTCTTTCTGTCACCTGAGTAAATAAAGAAGAATCTGCTGCACTTCTCTTGTACCCAATTTTAAATAGAGCAGTACTCAGTCGACCATACCAAGCTCTTGGAGACTGTTTTAGTCCGTAGATGGCCTTTTTGAGATGGCATACCATTTTATTTCTTTGTGGTACCTATAAACCTGGAGGAATTTCCATGTAAACTTCTTCTTCTAAATCACCCTAAAGAAATGCATTTTTTACATCCATCTGGAATAATGGCCATTCATGAATAACAGCAACAGACATTAGAATACGCACGGTGTTCATTTTGGCTACTGGTGCAAAGGTCTCCTTGTAATCTAAACCATAGGTTTGAGTGTACCCTTTGGCAACCAATCTGGCTTTGTATCGTTCTATTGTTCCGTCACTATTGAACTTGATTTTGTAAATCTATCTACAACCAACTGGTTTTTTTCCTTCAGGTAATGGTACAATATCCCAGGTGTGATTTTTATTCATGGCATTTAGTTCTTCACTCATAACTTTATCCCAGATTTCTGATTTGTTGGCCTCTTCAAAAGATGCAGGTTCAACAGGTTTTTCAATACGGGTTAAAAAGGTAAAAAATCTTTTTGAGATTTTATTATACCTTACTTGATCTTCAATAGGATATTTTACAGAGTATGTAATAAAATCATTTAACCTTGTTGAAGGTTGAAGGGTTCTAGAGGACCTTCTCAGCACTTGACGAGATGCATTCTCTTCTTTTTTCGTGTGGTATTTCATCCAGCCCATCTGGTTCGTGTGGCCCAGTTGCTTCATTCAGCCCAAGATTTTGTATCTGGAGTTCGCTAGATGCAAGCTGCTCTCCAGGATTCGGAAGTATGAACTCACTATGCTCCCCCTGTTTGATATTATCAGATTAAAAAAACATTTTATTTTCATTAAATGTCACATTGCGGGAGATGAAGGTCCTTCCTGTATTAGGTTCAAAACATGTGTAACCCTTTTTTTCAGATGAGTATCCAACGAAAATACATTTGTGGGCTCTTGGATCCAATTTATTTCCTTCTTGAGAATGTACATAACATATACATCCAAACACCTTTAAATGGGATATGCTAATTTTTCTATTGTAAAGGATTTGTAGTGGACTTTTAGATCCTAATACACGACTTGGAAGTCGATTAATTAAGTAGCAACCGGTACAAAGTGCAACGGCCCAATACTCTTTTGGCAAGTTTGCAGAAAAAAGCAAAGCCCTGGTAATTTCTAATAGATGTCTGTCCTTTCTTTCTGCAACTCCGTTCTGCTGAGGTGTTCCTACACACGAAGTTTGATGAGAAATACCTTTACTCTGTAGGAAGGTTTGCAAATCATTGTTGATATATTCTGTTCCGTTATCGGATCTGAGTACTTTAATAGTGGTACCAAATTGATTTTTTACCATGTTGTAAAAGTTCTTAAAAATTATTGGTACTTCCTTTTTGGATTTTAAAAGATACAACCAGGTGGCACGAGATTTGTCATCTATAAAAGTGACAAAATATTTAAAACCTTCCTTAGAATCAACCAGGGCATTTCCCCAAGTATCAGAATGAATCAAATCAAACAAATTTTCTGCTTTATCAAGACGGTCTGAAAAAGGCAGTCTGTGCTGTTTTGCATAGTGACACGAATCACAATCAACAGAATTTAAAGTAATGCCTAATAACTTTATTACATGATCAGAATGATGCCCTAAACGGCTATGCCATAAATTAGGAAAAACAGAATAAGGATTTATTGTGGCCATTGCAGATGGTATGGAATTCACCACATAAAGTCCTCCGGATAACTTCCTTTCACCAATCATCTTCCTCGAAATCCTGTCCTGAAACAGTACTTTCTGTGGAGTGAAAATGACATTACAATTCCAGTTATTTGTGCATTTGCTAACAGATAGTAGATTAGACTTGAGGTCGAGTACCACAATAGCATCTATTTCCCTTTTAAAGATGTTAAGTTTGCCCTTGCCTTTTGTGGAAACTTTCTGACCGTTTGCAACTAACACATGAGAGTATGCACAATTGTTGTCAATTTGAACCAATCCAGTATCACTATACACCATATTATCGGAGGCCCCAGAGTCTATAACCAATTTAAACTGAGTATTGAGACTTAAAGAATTACCATTGGCTTTTACGGCATTGACAGTTTCTGGGCCAGATGTGGCTCTCTGTGCGTGAAGAAGTGCTTGAACTTGTTGAGTCAAATTGTTTAGCCTAGCTTCCATTGTTGAATTGCCATCAACACCTTTAGACTCAGTTTCTGTTGCACGTTCTACTGATCCACAGAAGTTTACTTCTTGTGGTTTGGATCTGTTGGGTCGTAGGTGAGGGTGTAGAACCCAGCACCTTTCTCTTGAGTGCCCGTCTCGCCGGCAGTGATCACAGTGGAATTTAGAATTCCCTTTTCCCTTTCCTTTGACCCAGCGATCTCTATCTTTTGAAACAATGTTAAGAGCTGAATTTTCAGTAGGTTCAGATATTACCTTGTGTTCTATGGACATAACCCGGCTTCTGTCTTCTTTGCTCTGAATGATGGAACATACCGTGCTAAAGGATGGTAGTTCGGGCCTTAAGAGGATAAAACGTCTCGCTTCTTCAAATTCAGAGCCTAAACTTGCTAAATACAGAAGAATTCGATCTTGTTCCTCTCTTTGGATGTAGACATTGACTTCGGATGAGACCGGTCGGTATAACCGGAGTTCTTCCCATTGCTTTGTCATCTTGCCGAGATGCTCTGTGATAGATTGGTTAGGTTCCTTTTTGCATTTAGCTAGGCTCTATTGCAATTCAAACACCCGTGCCGCGTTGTTGGAACGACCATACATCTCTTCGAGTTTGTCCCATAGGATTTTAGCGGTTTCGGAATAAGAGAAGATATCATAGATTTTAGGTTGCATAGAGTTGAATAGCTAATTCATGACCTTATGATCGTTGGCTTGCCATTTTTCAATTTTGATTTCATCTGTCTTTGGCTTGGGTGTTTTACCATTAATGTGACCTATCTTTGATTGACCGCCAAGGGCTATGGTCACAGCTCTAGCCCAAGGTAAGTAATTTTTTCCATTGAGAAGGATGTTGGTAAGAGGTGAATTTGTGGGAGTTTTGTAAGAGTTTTCTGCCATCTTCAGGAACTTCGCACAGGTGGAAGAGAGATTGTTGTCAAGAAATTAGAGAACAGTGAAGTTGGTTAAGCTGTGGATTAGAGATAGGTTTTGATGTAAGGTGGCTCTGATACCATGTTAAACAATTCAGAGATAAATCAAAGAACACCAACACTCCCGAGAAAGCACCCTTCCCACCCAGATTTTATTAATATAGAAAATAGAAGAATTACAGGAGGCTCACAATAGCCATTTTATGAGATCATATTCTAAAGAATAAAGATAGGTGCCTTTTTATCATCTCAGCACAGCTAAATTTAGAATATACAATCAACACTAATTTTATTTCTACAAATAATATGGAGACCGGGAAGATTTCCAATATTACGTGTAGTACCAATTCTGAAGCAGCTGATCTTCTGTGACAATTTCTACACACCTAGATAATCTCTTGTCAGGCAAGTAACCAGCAGAGCTAAAAGAAAATGCACACCTAGATAACCTCTTGCATATATGCAAGGAACCAAAATAACCAACTAAAGGCCATCAAAATATTCAGACAAAGGAAGCCAAACACAGAGGGCACCAGTTTTATAAACAGATAGCGAACTAGATGAACTAAACTCCTCCTAAGCTGGAGGTGGAGGGGGGGGGGGAGGATCTTCCAGCGGCTGCAGAACTAGCTGATCATCTCCTGGCAACCAAATGCGAAGGGGAATGGCATCCAACACATCAGCCTGCGGCATCCAATCACAAGTAGCCTCCCTAGTCTGCTGCTTAAACTTCTTGCTTCCTGTCCAATATTCAATTAGAGAAATAGTTAATAAGATCAGTTGCCTTCCAGTTTTGATTTGTGTAGTTTGAAAACAAAGTTCATTACGATGTTTCCATATCATCCAACAAATCCCACTAAACACCACAAGAAATGCTTGTCTATGATACTTATCTAAAGTTTGAGCAAATTGCATAACATCTTTTAAAGTTTGCCAATGTTTAAAAAAATGTTGATTAGCACCCATCCAAAACCAAATTTGTTGAGCCATTTGACAAGTTAAAAACAAGTGATCAGTTGTTTCGGGTTCGTGGCAGAATTGGCAAGTAGTGTTTCCGTGCCAGCCCTTGTTCTGTAGGTTATCTTTGGTAAGGATTCTGTTCCTGTAAGTAAGCCGCATGAATATTTTTATTTTATGAGGGAGGGGAGTATGCCACCAGACCAAGGGAAATTCTATTCCTATACCCCGAAATGTGAGGAATCTATATAATGATTTTACTGTGAAACAGCCTGTTGTGTCCTATCTCCATGAAATTTTATCCTGTGAATGGGTAAATGATATAGTGCTAAGCATATGAAGAATTTGGGCCCATTCAGATTTGTCAACCCCTGTAAGGGTTCTTCTAAAATGAATACAGTTGCCCTGTGTGTTGATGACATCTGAAAGAAGCACATTGGGATTAGTGCAGATTTCATAAAGTTGGAAATAGGTGGCTGCTAAAGTACATTCACCATGCCAAATATCTTCCCAAAATCGAACTAGAGAATTAGTACCAGGTGTATATTTGATACTACATAACCCTAATTGTTCTAATTTGATAATTTCTGACCAAAAGGGGGAAGGTTCATTTGAGAGATCAGCATTGTAATAGAGATGCAAAATTAAAATTTTCCATTTACTAGTAAAGGTAGGATCTTTAAACTTCCACCACCATTTAACTAGTAAAGCTATGTTCATGTATTCCAAATCCAAAATCCCTAAGCCACCATATGCTTTATCAAGACAAACTATTGGCCATTTAATAAGGGCATATTTCTTTTTATGTTTATCACTACCTTGCCACAAAAAACGGCGTCTAATTTTGTCAATGTCTTGAATAACCGAACAAGGAATTTTATACAAAGATAAAGCATACAAAGGTATAGTAGAAAGAATAGAATTAAGAAGGGTATGTCTTCCTCCTATCAAAATAAGTTGACCTTTCCAGTTGGATAGTCTTTTGGCAATTTTATCAACTAAGAATAACCAATCTCTACAACTAAGTTTCTGATCATGGAGAGGCAAGCCCAAATATTTAATGGGAAACTGAGCTAATGGACATCTAAAAATGTGTGACAATTCATTTGCATTCTCAGAGTTGAGTGTGTACATTTCAATTTTATCAAGATTGATCTTAATACCAGAGGCAGCCTCAAATGCGAGCATGACCCACCATGCAGCCTCCACTATTTCATGTTTTGCCTCTAAAAATAAAATAGTGTCGTCTGCATAGTGACAGTTGGTGATAGCCTGATTATCAAAACAGGTTGGACCTAAGCCTTTAATGACTCCAGCTTGTCTACCTTTAGAAAATATCTTACTCAAGGAATCTGCTGCTAATATAAAAAGATAAGGAGAAAGAGGGTCTCCTTGCCTTACTCCGCGTTTACAATAAAAATACAGAGTTAGTTCACCATTAACACTTACACATGATTGAGAACTTTTGAGCCAATTGGTGATCCAATATATCCATCTCTTATTAAAACCTCTACTTTGTAAAATATCTATCAGGTATGTCCAATGAATCTTATCGTATGCTTTTTCAAAATCAACTTTTATAATAACCCCTTGCTGGTTAAATTGTTGATTATAATGAATAATTTCCTGACCTAACACGACATTGTCTAAGATATATCTATTTGGAAGAAATGCTAATTGGCTGTCATCTATGATTCTATTCATGATATGCGTAAGTCAATTTGTAAGAATTTTAGAAATAAGCTTGAAGCTACAATTAACAAGACTGATTGGCCTATACTTACTAATATGAGTAGCATCTTTGTCTTTAGGTATGAGGCATATTATTGATTTATTAAGCAAATCTAATCTGAGACTATTCTGATAGAATTGTTGACATAAAGTCCTTAAGTCATCCTTAACTAATTCCCAAAAACATTGGTAAAAGGAAAAAGAAAATCCATTGGGGCCGGGGGCCCTATGAGGTTCACTGTCAAACAAAGCTTGTTTAATTTCTTCTAGAGAGAAAGGGAGCTACAAGAGATCATTTTCTGCATTGGTAATTTTATCAGCATCATCCCAAAAATCATTTTCTAAGCTAGCAAATCTAACTCCTGCAGTTCCTAAGAGATCATTATAATATTCATTAACATGTGCTTTAATGGCAGGGAGAGATTGAGTAGGTTGGTTGTTGATAGTTAAACTATTGATTATATTCTTTTTTTTCCTATGATTTACTAAAATATGAAAATACTTGGAGTTTTGGTCACCCTCATCAAGCCATTGTTGCTTTGCTCGATGTTTCCAATACTTCTCTACATCTAGATATATATTATCTAATCTAGCTTTAAGCTGTACCCATTCTACATTATCAGGATATGAATGTTCCCAATCTAAAGTGGTAAAAAATCTATCTAGCAGTGCAAATTTCCTACCATTTGACCATGTATATTTTCTATTAAAAAGTTTATGTTCTAGTAGATGGTGTTTATTAATGAAAGAATTAAACATTCGACTCAATTTAATATCAAAAGCTGGACCTGATTTTTCTGTATGGTGACGAATGACATTGAAGTCCCCACACAAAATCCAAGTTTTAGTATGCCCCTGTCGAACTTGTGCTAATTCAGTCCAAAGTTCTTTTTTAAGATCCCTAGAGGTAGGTCCATACACTATTGTAATCTGCCATTCTAAATTATCAGTTTTATTGGTGATGTGTACATCTAAACTGTTATATTCCTAAATTTTAAAATAGAATCAATTTGCTAAATCGTTCATTACGCCTCAATAAAAATTTAAATTTAATTAACGATCGATCAGATTTTATCTGACTGATTTAAAACGAATTTAAAATTTACAACAACGTATTAGAAATGATGTATAAGAATAATAAAGTTAGTAGAATAAAATTAAATCGAATTGTAACTTAAAATTTTAGAAATAAATGAAACTCTTCGTTTGTGCTTGATAAAGGAAAAAGAATAATAATAATAAATAAATAAATAAATAAATGATGATTGTTTGTTAAATAATTGCAAAACAGATACCGTGCCAATTTTCTGTCAATTCTAAACCGTTCATATTTATCTAGCACGAATCCCAAAGCCATCCTTCATCCCTTTGATCAATTCAATTTGAAACGAATTCATGCTTAACCAAATTTGATAAATTTTGTCGGGTCCGCCCAAGTGCCTTAAACCATTCAATTCTTTTAACCATTGGATCCTTAAGCTTGCACCAATCCTGAAGCACCTTATATTAATTAAAATATGAACTTAAACCCAATTAGATGAAGAATTCGGGTCCGCCAGATTTTCACCCTCTTCGTCCCTTTCCTCTCCTGTTTGCGCAAGACAGAGGCAAAGCCTCGTCTCCTCTCTTCTGTCGCTGCAGTGACGAGCCCACATCCTTTTCGATGCCTGACAGCCCGACCCCACCCCCGTGCTCCTTCTCTCTTTTCATCTCCTTTTTGGAGATGGCATCCGGGTTTGATTTCCCGCTCTCTTTCTCTCGCGTTGTCCCGTCCGATGTCAGAGCGCCCACGCCCCTTTGAGGCGAATTTATTGCGAAACGGCGAGAGTCGTCGCTACTTTTCCGTTGTCAGCTGGCGGTACTGTCTATTGCGTGTGGTCTCTCATTTTTCCGGGTATATAAACCCCCTCTACCTCTCTCCTTGGTTTTTCTGGTTCTCTCTTGCTCATGTGTTGAGAATTCAAACCCATCATTTCTGTTTTCCCTCTAATTGAGTGCTGAATATCCAAATTTCTGAGAGATTGTTGTGATTTTGAGAAACTCGGTACGTTGTTGTCTCTCGGTTGAAATACGGGCACATTCTGGCACTGCCTCTGCAGTGCTTCTGATTTCTCGGTGCTTGCTGAATTTTGGTGTGACGGCTGAGAGGCAAGGTGCTTCTTTGGTGTCGGCCATTTTCCACCTCCCTCTCTATTGCTTGCTATTCCGGGTAATTGTTTCAAACTCAACTCTAAATTGTCGATCTTGTGTCTTGATTGAGTGCGTTGACTTGTTGAAATTGCCATTGCGCGGGTTGTTGTTTTTCCCGGCAAAGGCACTGCCTTATTGATACCCCTTCTGATCTGACCTGTTACCATGTTCTATCCTGCCTTGTGCTTGCCGTAGCTTGTCTGGTGCGTGTGGTTATGGTGTTGTGTTGTTGTATTGCTTGGTTGTTATGTTGGTGCTACCTTTGGTGGTTTCCTTGTAGCTATTATGTTCTGTGCTTATGCTGTGAACGTGTATGGTGTGTTGTTTGACTTGTGAGGGTGCTGGTACCAGCCCAGTGTAGCCACTGGTACATGAATTTGACCTGACAGGGGCTTGATTGTGAATATAAATAAATTAAGGGTGTTTTTGCATATTTTAAACCCTTGGTGCTAATTAAATAATTTAGGGGTATTACCCAAATGCGAATTTAAAAATGGGTTTCGCCCATTTTCTTGACTAGTCTCGGCTGTAATTATTTTTGGGCTTAGGCCCTAGTATGAAATAAGAAAATAAATAAGGATGTGGGCTTTAATTATGCTGGGCCTGATCTGAATTTATTAATAAAATCAGAAAGAGGCTTGGGCCCTTATTTTTGGGCTTGGCAGAATTGAAAATAAAAAAAAATAAAAAAATAAAAAGAAGAGATAAGATTATGGTATTGGATTTTTTTCCCAAAGGCGTAATTGTTGGATTAAACGTGGCTTTAAAAATTTAGGTTTGATAAGGAATCGAATAAAAATCGGATGCTTACGTAAATCTAAATTAGCTCGGGAAATGATTATACCGTCCAGGGTCTTGATGTCTCGATGATAGCTCATAACATAATTTGAGCAGATACTATAATAACCCAATTGGACACCTGTATGATCCCGAAACAAACCAAATTAAAACACCCCACGCTTTAAATTAAAGTAAAAGTCTAATAAACGAATTTTAAATAAAATTGTTAAATTTTTCAAAACTTTTATAAAGACTCAGTTGTTAATTATTAAAGGACCAATTTATTTAGCAACGAAAAATAATACTTTTGTACTTAGATTCAAAACGACAAATAAATGGTAGAATTAGAATGGTAATAAATAGCGAATTGTGCGACTTAGCAGAAATAATTAAAAACGCGTAAAGTAGATAAACATTTCATTTTTAGAATGTTATAAACAAATTACGTATCTAACTTATATAATAACTAAAATGTATTAAACTAATTAGAGTTAAGTTAAAATAAATCAAATAGATAAGTATTTACGATATATTATTAGGTAGGACACATTTAAAGTTATCATAGCTCACGAACAATTAATTTTGCGAATAATTCGACATTAAATTTCTACAAGCAATATATCTTCAAATTAAATTATTAAGACTATAAATTATTTAGAATTAAAATTAGAATAACTTAAAAATTAAAGTGAATGATCAATATCTGACAAACTTATAAATTAAGATTAATACTAAGCTTGATGGCATGAAAGTAATGATTAATATCTAACTAACCGAATCAGTCAGACTGACTGAATCGGTAATATTTATTAAATCGAAATAATCGAGAAATTAACTTACACATTAACTGGGACAAGGGTTAGAATAAAATTAGCATAGATTTTAATTAGTTTAAATTACGTGATCACAGATTAGTCGACTCTGTACGAATCCGACCCGTGGGTCGATCCGACTGACCCGTAGTTCGGAGCATACGTGGAGTACGCTGATTCTTTGCGACAGAGACTCCAGCCCTCTCAGGTGTGGGATATCTGAATTATTTTCTTTCGTGGGCGTACTCTTACCAGTCGATCCATCTGACCTGACATCCGCACTTTATTTTAAGTAGTTGCATTAAAACTGTAGAGCATGTTTATCCTTTTCTGCACTATAGGTAGAATTGCATAAGCCCTGAAAAACCTGAATTTACTGTATTGTAGGAGTAGAGTAATTAAGTAATACTATATTTATTTATACTATTAGAATATTAGGATATTAGTTTGTCTTCTTCTCGTGGAGACAATATATTATTATATTACGTGCATACGCATGCATTGGTGAGAGCTGAGCAGAGCCGAGTGACTTCGTTCCGTCTTGGTGTCACTTGGCATGGGACGGCCCGACAGCCACTGATCTGAGGATCACTTGATCCTTGGATGGCTTTAGGATTATATTATATGTATAAACTTTGATTATATATCCTTTTCGATCATTTTACTATTTGACGTGAGCGGTTCCGATCTCGAGTTCTGTGGCACGATACGATTCGGGAATTTATTCCTCCCTACGTTAGGAGCTACTTGGCCTAGAACGGGATTCCAAGGTCGAGCTACGGGAGCCCACGGGAGTCTACGAGAGTCAACGGGGGTCAACGGGAGCCTACAGTTGTGCCGGGCTCACACTGAACCCAATGATCGGACTCATAGCCGGACTCATAGCCGGTCTCAGCCGGTCTCGAGCCTTGTGGAATCATGCGCGATGTACCTATTGGACTGGCCAGACGGTGGAGTTCTCTCCTACTCATGAGAGAAGAGATTAACTTCTTACGACCTGCATTGTATGATTTCTCCTATTGGATATGTTTGGGTGATGAATCGTTAGGCGAGATGACACACTGGAGATATAACCATCGGCTGTTATGACCTTTGATCCTATTGACACGGCACTGGGTGATTCACTTTATCCATATTATTATTATTATTATTGTATTTGGGCACACAGTGCAAGGAGTACTGGATTGCGATTTGATTTATATCCGATATTACACCTTGATTTTATTTTGGATTATTCCGCATGTTGGCATAAAAGAATAATTGCATCACGGCATAATTCAAAGTATTATAAATTATATTAGATATTAATATAGGTTCACACATGTGCATATTTTCAATTGCGTTCATTTTATAAATAAAAGTGCTTTGACCGTAGAGGATCCCTGAGGGGATAATTCTGGGTCACATACTGAGCGATTCGTCGCTCACCCACAAGTTGTTTCGTGGATTTTAGGTACAGGTTCTGGCGATCCGCAGCAGGAGATGTCAGGAGCTGTCCCCGAGGGCCATACCACTTGACCTAGTAAGGGTTAGGCTTTTGATTAGGTTTACGAGTCCCGTATTTCCTGTGTTATATATACGGGCTCGATAGATCATGTATCCCCTTCTATAGATGGTGTTATTTGGATCCGAGATGGATCGAATTATATGTTATGTATGTGTATGTTTATTTATTTGCTGTGTGACTGATGCTGATATTTTATATTATTATGGTTCCGCTGTTGCTAGATTTATTATTTGGTTTATTTTAGCATTGCGTGCTTAATGATCAATTAAGCACGAGGCGAGGTTGATCATGCCTTAATCCAGAATTCCTGATTTAGAGTGTGACATAAACAATATCTATGTTGACTATGTGAAATTACATTAATTTTGTTACTATCTCCCCCAAAGAGAATCCCTCCAGAGCTACCTATGGATGGTACATATAACCATATATCTAGTGTATGAGATAACGAATTAAGTATGCGTGTCAAAAATTCCTCTTTTTTAGTTTCCTGAATGGCCACTATATCTACTTTGTATTGTTGAAGTAAATAATGTAAAGCATGTCGTTTCCTGGGGGCATTCATCCCCCTAATATTCCAAGACAAAATATTCATTCAACAGGATTAACTACCCCAAGTATACTATCAGATGGAGATAATTTGTCTAAGCTAAGTATAGCGGTACTTGCTGAAATGCTACGAGGCTGATGTAAATCCTTTAAAACTTGCTCAAATTGAGCTCTACTCATTTGTTTAATGACTGTTATGATAGCCATCTTTTCTTGTGCATTCATCCCTAATTGTATTTTATACACCCCAAAGAGTTCACTAATCTGATCTATAGTTAATCTAGCATAAGGATAAGAATTGAGCAGGGTATTACCTGACCGTGTCCCTTTGCCATTAGCTTTTCGTTTCTGAGCCTTTTTTAGGATAGGAGTCTGAGTGGAAGTGGCTTGAATCCTTACACTTCTACGAGGCACTAATCTGGTATAGGTCCTGTAATAGGTCTCTAGAGCAGCCTCTGGGGTAGCAACATATTCGGTGGAAGTGTCGGATATGTATACGTTAGTTGGGTCCACTGAAGAGGGTGGAGGTGAAGAAGCTGGTTTTTTGGTTCTGGATCTTGGTCTATGCTGTCTCGGTTGATGCCTCTCATTGGAGGGAGGGTGAGAATTAGAGGACTGACCTCTTCTTTTGGGGCTGACACAAATTTGTCGTTTGTTACAATGATAAAATGCATCAAGGATGGTTGAATGGGGTCCGACTTGGATTTGGGTTTGGCGGACAGATTTTTAATTCAATTCAGGGCTTGAATTTCGTCAAAAAAATATATTATACCTTCCTAATTTACCGTTTGTACTTGGCTGCGCCTAAAATGCGAAACGAAAATAAGCGTTAAAATTCGGTTACATTTTAGAATAATACCTCGACTAGTCTTGGCAGGAGGCATTTAATTTGTAAGTTAATATATTTATCCAGCCGAGTAATCAAATAGAAAGTTTATTAACCATGGGACTATAAAAACATGACATGCTCAATAATCTGTTCAGATTTCGACGTCTGGTTATGATAACTTTGCTTATTTCCGTATTGTGTATCTGTATCGATATATGGTAGAACGAAATAATAGGAGGAGAGTATTGATTATCTCTATTTCAAAACTTAAATAAATTGCAGACAATGATAGCGAGGGGAGTATTGATTATCTCTATTTCAAAACTTAAATAAATTGCAGACAAAGACAACGTAGAGAGTATTGATTATCCCTGTTTCAAAACTTAAATAAATTGCAGACAACGACAACATAGAGAGTATTGATTATCTCTATTTCAAAACTTAAATAAATTGCAGACAACGACAGCGAGAAGAGTATTGATTATCCCTGTTTCAAAACTTAAATAAATTGCAGACAACTACAACGAGGAGAGTATTGATTATCCCCATTTCAAAACTTAAATAAATTACAGACAATAACAACGTTTGACATGTCACATACACATTTAAAACTCTGTCGAGGAAAGTATTGATTACCTGTCTGATAGTTTGTCAAACTACATTACAAATAAAATTAATATAAAACAAAACTAAATCTTTATGATGGTTTGTTCACCTAAGTTTTAATAAAAAAAATAACATAAAATGAAATGAAATTTGTCTAATGACTTGTCAACCTATGTTGTAAATAAAAATAAATATAAAATAAAACATAAGTCGGCTATAAAATTTAATAATCGGTTCTTTAACAATGCACTTTCTTATAACTGATTTATTCAGTATAATAACAGTACAAACATAATCCACTCAAATACATCTGATTACGTACACATTTAACTGTTTAGATCTAGGTTTTTAGATACCACAAGAGTTAGACAGTTCGATTCAGAAACATATTCAGATTCCTTTACCTAATGTCCCATTAAATGTATCCTCGTAATTCAATACAGTTTATATTATTCAAACATATCAAAATGAAAACACATATTATAGAGAAATTCAGTTACTTGATATGAGACATTTTCAAAATTCAGATCAGATAACAATCAATAGCCAAAATTATCTATGACGTAGAATAAAATATGTCATTTACTTTGCGAAGCACAATGACCCAACTCTCTCTCTCTCTCTATCTATAATTCTATATATACATATTCCTTTTCGTTCTCATTTTCTTTGCCTTTTTCTGTTTTTTCTCTCTTACCGAAATCAAGTGAGGGAAAGGGATGCATTTAACGAGATTACGATGGGACTTGATGGTTCAGAGAAAATGGGAAGAGTTAATGGATGGCTGCCATGTGGCCACAATTTTTTTTTATATTTTTAATTATTAAAAATACATTCAAATACAAATTAAGTTAAAAGAATATTATATTGCAACTAGATTTAAAAATTATTTTTTACAATGATTGTCAAAATTACGGAGTGTAAAATGACATTATGTAAAATATTTCTTTAAAAAAATAACCATCATAAGTAACAATTCTATAAAACTCAAACAGTCGATACAAAACACTACAAGCACTATTTTTAAATCTGAGTAATCAAATGAACAAATTTCGTTCACATCCTAAAACTTGTCTTTATAACTAAACCTAACCCAATCGATCCTAAACTAGTTTTGTGGTAAAAATGAAGAAATTGGTAATATCAAAAAATATTACTTATGGTGGTTATTTTGTAGCGACTGTTTGAGTATGAATAAGGATAATGATATTTAGTTTACTGAAAAAGGAATAGCTATAAAAAAAATCATTAGTTTATCAGATAAGAATATGAGTAAGAGTAATTTCATATCTAATATTATAGAAAAAATAACAAATATAAAATTAAATATAATATGTTTATTTTTTATTAATAATGTTGTATTTACCATTTTGCTCGATGAGATTGATCGTGAGATTTTGTACATGTAATATATCTGGCTGTTTATCATGCAGATATTAATTATTTAATAATTATAATTGTTGATCTTAAAAAATAATACATACAACTAAAACTAATGGCCTAAATATAATATAGGATAAATTTTGTTGGTGATCGCTAAACTTTGTCTTTTGTTACGAATTGGTCAATCAAGTTTAATTTGTCTCTCTATAGTTATTTAACTTTTAATTTGTCTCAATCAAGTCCCATATAACTTTTCTATTCAAATATTAATAAAATATTTCATTTGATCCAAAATATAACGGAATATACTCGTTTCGTTTAAAATACTATTGAAAAAGTTATGTTTTATTAATTTATTGAATGAAAAAGTTATAGGGTGACTTGATGAAGACAAATTAAAAGTTCAATAGTTATGAAAAAAAAAATGAAATTTAAATGATCAATTCATAACAAAAGAAAAAGTTTAGTGATCTCTAGCTAAATTTTCCTTATAATATATATAGTTTAGATAAGAACTTTAAAACGAATATAAATATAAAGCGCCTTCACCGAATTGGTATCCTAGACATCAAGGCCTATTTTCAATCAACCACCTTTATTACCATAGCAACTAGTTAATTAACCTAATTGGTTATGGTTTACGAACTAATTTTTTTTCTATTGTGGTGCCATCAATAAGTGATACATATTTAATTAAGGAAAACAATGGCACGATGCATCCATTACGAGCATGGTGGACCAACACATGTCTCTTAATTGTTGATTAATTTGAGCCTTGGAGGTCACATGTTATTAATTTCCTAAGTTAAGGGGATACCAATTCACATGTAGCTTGAAATTGAATCATAATTTCTTTTGCATTTTTACTTTTTAAAAAAGTCAATAACTTGATCTTGACTTTAGCGGTTGTGTTATTTTATCGTTAAAAAATTTGCGAACTAATTTAAATCCGAATAATTCGCTTTTTTGGTGATGCTGAACCGAACGTCGAATTATTCGGTTGACTGAACTTTGACCAAATTAAACCTGAATAATTCACAAATTTTACGAACTTCCTGAATTTTACGAATTATTCATGAATTTTTCCCATAATATTTTGATTTTGATTTTTTTTGCTCTTTTGCAGGATTGAGATTTCTAATCCGAATAATTTTGAATTATACTCGAATTATACTCGAATCATGAATTTTTTACCTTGCCGAGTTGAACACGAATAATTCATTTGTCACAATTGTCATTACAGAAGTTAAAAGGCTTCTAATTTTTCTTTGTGGGCCCATGCATTATGAGTCATCACCCATGACCCACCCATCCGGGATAAAAAGGAAAGAATGGCTTATAACGGTCGAGTGTAAATTTGTAATTCTATCAGCCCACCTTAATTTAAGTATTCAAAAACTTCCAGCCTAATTGCAGGGTTGAGGATTCCGTTGCAATTTTAGGAATTTTGGTATTTGCCCCTTGCAACTCTAATATATGCCTCTATGAAGACAAGTAGACAACACATATATATACTGCACAACTCTATTGAATTATTGTTAAATGTTCCATTAATTCCTGTTTTACTCTCGTAAAATAATTTAAATGATTAAACTTCTTTTTTCTTAACCCTTCAGAGTGTCACTTCATTCCTGTTTTTTCTTAACTGATAAATTTAATTATTTAATTAAAGAACAAGACATCAAAATAAAAGCTATATATTTAATATCTTTCTTCCAACAAAAACAATGCACTAAATAACAAAAATACTCATACCCAATAAGTTAATTAAAAAAACCTTATCTATATTCACCTTATTGAATACGGTACGGGTCGGTTAAACAGTTAAAATGGTATCATTGACACCCCAACTTGCCACCTTCCATGGATGGAAGCATCATATAGATAGGCCACCATGTTGGGATCAATTTTGAGAGGCATTTTTGAGGAAGGGATAAATGCCTGTAGTGTATTCTGAACTTGTAATTTATCCGATGCAATGAAGGTGTTCGATGAAATGCTTGAGAAGAAGATGATTTTGTGGAACTGCATAATTAATTGCTGGGTTCTAAGAGGAATACCAAATGGAGAAGTCAATTAAGCTGTTTAATGACTCAAATTCAGGCTCTAAGATATCTGGTTTCATTAACGATTTTACGGTTTATGACTATGTGATAAAAAGACGGATTTGATTTGGATTGGAAGGTCCGTAATTCAGTTCTCATAGACTGTTTAACTTATAGATGGATTTAAGAGAAGATGCACATATATATACAACGGCAGATCCAAAAAGAAATTGAGTAGGCAAGTGTTTATTTTTGGATTTGAATTTTTATTTTCGATTAAATATTAATTGTTCAGTGTGCCTACTTCTGAAATGATGTAGTGTCTATCTAAGGAGAAGAAAACAAAAAATGTCTAATGGTGGGGCCTATCATTACAATTCTAAGAAAATTGGTTGATTGAACTTTTTGACCATTTTATTATTCAATACATATATTTTGGTTAAATTTTTATCTTAGTTTTAACTTCAATTTGCTAATTTGTTAAGAACAATCCCACTTTGAACTGTGTCAAATGAATTTTTAATCAGCATAGAAAAAATATTTAATCGATTTCATGATTATAACACATTTTTAATAAACATAATTATCGGGACTGAGTTGCAATTGTGTACCCGATAAGTTAATGGGTTTGAACTCCATTAGCTATTTAAACCCGATTAGTGTCCTACCCTAATAGAAATTCTGAATCTGCACATGTGTGTGCGTATATATATATTCACTTTTTGATGGAAACTAGCAAAAGCGTTTTTTATTAAATCTGAAAACTTTTCTAATAGTAATAATTTTTTTTTTTTGCACATTCCTACATATTTCCGTACAAATTGGTTTTTTTTTTTATTGAAAGAAGTTTATTCTTAAGAGATGTGCTTGTATTTTTTACAGCATTCTGTAATACATCTATAGTTATGGTACCAACCATGCGTGTATTAGTGCCCAAATAGGTACAGAAAGCGTTTAAGAATTTATCTTTCTTTTATTATATGTAAATATTTTTTTTGACTTACATATCTACACTCATACATTAAACAATAGTACGAGATCGATGACTACTAAAATTAAGAAAATATAAATAGTTAGTACTAGCATTCTATAAATCATTCTTTTAAGTTAAACAGTTTCAAACTTGTACTATTAATCACCTTGCTACGTTAATATTAATAGAAATGCAAAATCCTGTCCAAAACATTAATTAACATTTAAAGAAAGTTAACTTATTTGGAGGTTTTGCATGAGACCTCATGCGCCGGCATTAATTAAACTTATAAGAAACCTCTGTTTTTAATGCATTATTGCTATTATATAAAACTCATATTGCATCATCTAATTACATATATCAAGCCTCTTCTGAAATTGGAGAAAACCTAAAAATGGCACTTGTCAGCATAGCCCTTTTACTGCTAACCTTCATTTCATTTGCTTTTATTCAAACAGAAGCAGTTCAAAATAACCTGAAATATGCCAATTATCCAGAAAGAATGCAAGTACTAAACAATGTCGTTTTACTTGCACCAAGTTCTGAACCGGCTGCTGATGACTCAAAAACTAGTTTTGATGTGCGATCAAACGGAGCAGTCGGTGATGGAAAGACTGATGACAGTAAAGCATTTAAGGCCGCATGGGACTCGGCATGTAATGAAACAAATCAGGCTAAAATCTTGGTTCCAAAGGGTTACTCTTTCATGCTACAATCCATTGGCTTTTTTGGACCATGCCAGAATAACTTGATTTTTCAGGTATTTTTCTAAAATAGATAATGTTGAGGTTTGACATTTGACAACTCTTGTAGCTGATTTAGTCTTGTATGTCTATGTTTCGATTTACGTAGGTTGACGGCACTATAATTGCACAACCAGACCCTAAATCATGGTCATCTAACCATGACAGCTGGCTAGAGTTTAACAGAATCAATGGGCTAACCCTGCAAGGAGAGGGGTCAATTGATGGCAAAGGAGAGAAATGGTGGAGTTGTGAATCGTGTGCCAGACCTGTGGTATGATCGACGATCTATCAGAAATATATATCTGTGTAATAGTTTTATTCTGAAATGAAACTTCTCTCCACCTTTAAAAAATGTGAAATATCATACTCCTGGATTCCGTTAAGAAATTATATTATAAATTATTGCTCAATATCCTTCCGTTCTTTAACTTGTCTAAAACTATCCAAACAACAAAAACCGATTCATTCTTACCTTTTTGTTCGCGGCCCCTGATAACATAAGCAGAACAACTTAATTTTGCTCCTTGTAGGCATTGAGGTTTCGCACTTGCAAAAATTTGACTGTTCGTGGATCCGAAGAATCTAGATTGAGTATCAAAAATAGCCCACAATTTCATGTTGTGATCGATCAAGAATGTCAGAATGTAACAGTTGACTCGATCTCCATTGTCTCTCCGGCCACAAGCCCGAACACAGATGGAATCCATATAGCATCGAAAGATATAGTCATCAGAAACTCAAATATCTCTAATGGTAAAGTTTTTTTTTTTTTTTTTGGAAAAAGTGGAGATATCCACCTGTTTCATTAGAAACAAAATATTGTTCTTACAAAAGCAAGTGATCTAGTATCACTTATGCAAACCTAGATACTACAGTTAGCTACTTTACTGTGATACAGTGCATCATCAAAAGTTTAACTAGAGTTATTCATGAGAACAAAGTAGTTTGATACTAGGGATTAATATGATACAAAACAACATTGCATACAAAACAGCATTAAGCTATGGTAGACTAAGATCAGAAAACAGGGAGATTGTAAGTGGGTGTAGTAGCATCTGGCTATTTAGAGGACAGAAAAAGAAGAGCTGGTATGATTTGTGTTTGGAGGATTGAAGTAGGCTGCATCTGCTGCATCATGGTCGGCTCGGAGGTATTTTGACAGGTCCGATCCCTCTAATTCAAGCCAAGGTTCTTCCTCGGAATTCTAGTTGCTGCTGTCCTGTGAGACGTATCGGTCCCTACCTGGGACAATAGAGTTACATCCATAGGTAAAATCAAGGTTAATTTAAGATATGAATCATTAGCATTTGACTTACACCAGAAGGTTGTTAGTGAGATAATATGTGATCCTAAAGATGCTAATGTTGGTACAGTGGCATTGGTAAAGCATAATTTATTATGAGATAACTATATTATCCAGATGATAACTGCCTTAATTAGTTCTATAAGAAGACTATCTTTGAGTGGGATACATGCATCTAATTGCCACAGATCAGCTATATGAGTGCAGTTAAAAGAAAAATTATTATAGTTTGCAATCTATCATCAAATTGATGAGATAACTGAACATGTAACAAATAAATGATCTATAGTTTCTGGAGAGTTACAAAAATAACATGTTTGATCTCCTACCCAATCTTTCCTAGTTAGATTATCCTTAGTTAACACTTTACCCTCCTTAACTAACTACATTAATATTTTTATCTCAAGAGAAATTTTTGTTTTCCAAAGGGTAGTATATTGTTGGTCTTTAATCCCCCCATATTCTAACCAATTGTACAATGAGTGAACTGTGAAATTGCTTGAGGAGTGCCATCTCCAATATATTTTGTCTGGACTTTGAATGTCAGTAAAAACATATGAATAAGTGAGAGAAGATCTGAGGTGATTCCATTCAGTTAATGTAATGCATGTAAGCTGTCTAGTGAATTGTATTGCTATAGAGTGTGGGGGTAATAGCCCTAGAAATAGATATTTGGGGATTAGAGGAAATACGAAATAAGTTTGGATACTGACAATATAATGCACATTTCCTTTCCCATCTATCCAACCAGAACAAGGTGTCATTATCATTTCCTAATATTCTATTGATACCAAGATCTACTATATGTCTAATGGAAATAATACCTGACCAAAAAGAAGAGATGTGTGAGATATCTAAACCTGAGGGGCTGTATTTGGCTACCAAAATATCTTTTCATTTATCAGTAGAAATTGGATCTTTGAACCTAAACCACCATTTAGCTAATAAAAAAATGTTCATCCTTTCTAAATTAACAATACCTAGACCTTCCTGAGTCTTACTTAAACATACTTGCTCCCATTTGACCAGATGATATTTTTTCCTAACAAATGTTGAGTCAGACCATAAGAATTTTTTCATTATTTTATCTATTGCATTCCTAATATTGACAGGGATCTTATAAATTGTCAACCAGTAAATTGGAATTGTAGAAATAACTGAATTCAAAAGTGTCACTCTACCTCCTAAGGATAACAAGGTGCCTTTCCAAGTTTGCCATTTATTCTCTATTTTTAAGATCAGTGGTTGCCAATTAGAATGCTCAATTTTTTTCAGTGTAGTGGAACTCTCAAGTATGTAATAGTCAGGGATGATAATTTACAGCCTAATTGGTTTGCAAGATTTGTGGCTAGAGTATTAGAGATATTTAAAGGGATGAGAGCACTTTTTATCAAAATTAATAGTTAAACCTAAGAGTGATTCAAATCCTAAAAGTAAGAATTTAAGATGTTCAACCATTAAGGGGTTAGCTTCTAGGAATATAAGAGTATCATTTGCAAAGTGCAAATTGAAGACTTTTGGTGAGTTGGTTGCGTTTCCTAAACCAGATATAAACCCTGCCACTTGTGCTTTTAATAAGAGGCAGTTAGATAATAGAGGTAGTTAGAAAGTTAGTTAGTGCTAATAATATTGTTAGAAAGTTACAACAGATTAGGATTAGTTGGATTGTAATAACTCTATGTGATAGCTCTCTTATAAATAAATGATGCATATGTAATCAAATCATATCAATGAAATACATTTCTCCTATTCTCTCTTAGTTTAGATGGTATCAGAGCTTTGGTAAAGCTGGAATTAGGCTCGCGCCTATTCCAGGACTTTGCTTCAAATCCAATCCCCTATTCCAGTTTAAACCTTTCTATTCCAGAAAATAAGCATTTCTATTCTAGTTTAAGCCCCTTATCTATCTCTATTCCTCATATCCACCATATTCTAGCCTAAATCTTTTCTTATTCCCTCTATTCTCCCAATTCTTATTCCCTCCCTATTCCTCTCTATTCTACAAAACTCTCTTCTAAAGAACAAGAGAAGAACGACATCTGTCATGGCAGAGAAGCCGCCGCCGCCACCGCCTTGTTACCAGATCAGTGCAACCTCGACATCAAGCATCAGCAACATCAAGCTCTCTGTGTCGACTTCAATCTCACCTGACCAGATCGCGAGGAGAAGAGAACCTTGACGATTAGAGTCGTGTCAGATCGAGTGGAGGTGCATCGACGACTTGCCGTGCTAAGTGCCCAATCTGCCACCTCTGATTGCAGATCAGCGAATCCACCCGCCGCCATTCCGGACGCTGAATTAGTTATTTTAGTCGCATCGGTCATCTCCAGCTTGCATCAGCCTGTTGTGTTGAGCACCCTGACCAGATCGAGAGGAGACTCACAAACGCTCAATTGGATCTGCATCACCTCTCTAATGGTGAGCATCTCGGATCTCCACTGTGTTACAACGATCCCATGCAACTCAGCCACTGACAAGGTGAGCAAGGGTTCAGTGCAGGCGAAAATCGACAATGATGCCACGTTGTCACCGTCTGGTGGTGCTGCCAGAAGAACGACGGAAGGGGGTGGCGATTCTGATCCGAAGCTCAGTCCAAACTCCACTACTGCTCACCCCTCATCACGCCTCCTGAATTCCGCCACCGGTCAAATTCTCCGTTACAATGGCGAAGTCATGCAAGGTTTTAGTGATGAAGAAGCATTAATGGATCTGTTTTGCGGTGTGGTGCAACTAAACCAAATCCAATTAGATCAACCGAAATAATTTCTTTCTTTAGGCCTTTCTTTCTTTTCTAAACTAAGAGAGAATAGGAGAAATGTATTTCATTGATATGATTTGATTACATATGCATCATTTATTTATAAGAGAGCTATCACATAGAGTTATTACAATCCAACTAATCCTAATCTGTTGTAACTTTCTAACAATATTATTAGCACTAACTAACTTTCTAACTACCTCTATTATCTAACTGCCTCTTATTAGCTTTACTAAATATTTTGTTTAGTGCATTTTCTACAAGGTCAAAGAGTAATGGTGATTGAGGTTCACCTTGCCTAAGTTCCTTCTTACAAGGAAAGTAAGGGCTTTGTGAACCATTAAAAGAGATACAGGTTCTACCACTAATAAGAATATTTTTGTTCCAGTTAATGAAAAGAGAACCAAAGCCTCCGGCTAATAGAAAATTCCAATGAACCTTGTCGAAGGCTTTCTCAAAGTTCAATTTGAGAAGGATTCCTTTTTGTTTGCTAATTCCAACTCTATGTAGTGTTTCATGAGCACATATTATGTTATCACCTATAATTCTGCCTTGAATGAAAGCAGCTTAAGGGTCATCTATAAGGGGATCAATAACTTGAGCTAATCTATTCCTTAGAAGTTTGATTATGATCTTAAAGCTACAATTTATTAGACTTATAAGCTTATAATTCTATATAGAAGAAGTATCAGATTTCTTTGGGATTAAGCAAATAGAAGCTAAATTTAGTTTGGATAAGTTTAAGGTTCTATTGTAGAAGGACTGGAGTAATTGGTTGAGATCATTTTTAATTAGATCCCAATAAGTTTGATAGAATAAGAAAGAGATACCATCAGGGCCTAGTGCTTTGCAGGGGTTACATGAAAAGACAGTAGATTTGATTTCATCTAGAGTAATGCTGGTTTCAAGGGATGCTTTTTGAGATGGAGTTAGTTTTTCAAAATCTGTCCGTAAGTTTGGTTGTAAGTGTAAAAATTTGGTTTCAGTTGTACCAAGTAAGTTTTTAAAATATGAAGAGGTGATTTTTTATAACTAAAGGATCATAAACAGTAGAGCCTTCTATTTCTAAGGAGAGGATAAATTTTTTTTTTCCTAATAGAGGCTGTTAGATGAAAAAATTTGGTGTTTAAATCTCCTTCTAAAAACCTTGCTATGATGATTTACAAGAGAGTTTTAGTGAAATCTTTGACTAAACAACTTATGCATTAATTCAAATTCCAGGTGATGATTGTATATCCATGTCAAATGAAAGTGAGAACATTCACATAGAAAACATGGATTGTCGTGATGGTCATGGTATTAGGTACGTTATTAAGTAAAAGTATATTTGATATTAATGTATTATTTTCTGAAAATTGTTAGATTTAATTTTCATTTTGTTTGTACAGCATTGGAAGCCTAGGGAAGGATAACTCGAAAGAAACCGCGAAGAACATAACAGTAACTAATTGCTCGATTTCCAATTCACAAAATGGTGTCAGAATCAAGACCTGGGCAAGCGGTTCTGGGTTGGTCTCAAATGTAAAATATGAAAACATACAAATGGATGAGGTGTTGAACCCAATCATAATAGACCAGTTTTACTGCCCAGATAACAATTGCAATAAGACAGACACAAACTCAGAGCTTTTAATCTCTGATATCACATACAGAAACATAACTGGAACTTATGACACAAAGAAAGCAGCAGTATACTTGAATTGCAGCAGCAAGGTACCATGTATTAACATCACCATCGTTGACATGCGACTGCTCTCTGATATAAAAGATAAGGAACAACCCAGTTCAATTTGTGCAAATGCATCAGGCTGTTTGGGAGAGGAGGTCGAACCACCGGTCACTTGCTTAAGAAAAGGATCTTCACAATTCTTTGGTAATATCTCGAAAAAGGGTGTTAAATGTACTAATAAATAGAAAAAAAAATATTAATTTTGTTTTAGATGAGAGTAGATAGGATAGCAACTAGCTAGCAACAGGAATGAATGAAATAAAAGTGTTTTGAATTAGGTGTGGCAATATTGAATTAAAACAAAAATTAGAATAATATTTCACTGGCATGAAATTTCCACAGCAAATAGCTCTGAAGTTGATGCTGAGAAATTTAGAAGAATGTGAGTCGTAGATGAGAAGAAAATTAAAGGCTGCTTGGTAGCTAGAAATGATCCCCCTTTCCTCTATTAATTAAGCATGACTGACAACAAATAAGAAAGAAAAAAAAATACAAGATTATGAAAACAGAGAATCAATATAATATATATGAGGGATCCAATTGCACTATTTTATGGTGACACATTTTGACACCATATTTTTATAAGTCGTTTTTGCAATTTCAAAATTCAAATATTCAATCTGAACCGTTCAACGCGATGTCTATATTAAAATGTACTTGGAGACCAAATTTTACATTTTTTGAAAATTTATTACTATTTATTTAGAATTTTTAAAAATTATTATTTTTTAATAGTCCAAAATTGCATGAAAACAATAATTTTGTACATATCTTAATAAATACTAAATTTTTTTCAAAAATTGTAATATTTGGTCTCCAAAAATATTTTAATATGAAGATCATGTTAAATATTAAGTATTTAACAAAATCGATATATTCAAACCATTAAATTTTTGTACCTATCTTAATGAATAGTAATTTTTTTTTCAAAAAATGTAAAATTTGATCTGCAAGTACATTTTAGTATATTCATCATGTTGAACGATTTGGATTGACTGTTTGGACTTTGAAAATATAGAGTGTAATCTGGTGTCACCAAAAAATGATGTAATTGGATCCCTCCTCTTATTTCAATTGGAATTTTGAATTGGTTTTTTTATATTTCTTTTTTGCATCTGATGTAAGAAAAATATTTGCTACTCTTGATGGGTTTACCCCATCTGATGAACTTAACCACCAAAGATCTCTGAGGCTATCTTTGAATTCTTGTTAATGAAATATCTTTGAGAATATAATTCCCAATAAAGTTTTTAATTTTTATTCTGTTTTCAAATGCCTGTGAGGAAAACTCTTTAATCATACCATCTTTCGGGACTGATTGGTATATTTACCATGCAGTCATTCTGCAATTCTAAGGCATAATATGATATTACCAATTTCTGTAACTAAATGAAATTATTTTCCGAATTAACCTTCAAGTAGGAACGGTAGCCTTTTATTGTGGTTTTAGATTTTGAATTCCAATTTTGCTAGCATTTATGGTTCCGAACCAAAAAATGCAAAGCGTGGCATCGTCTATTTATTTTTTCTGAAAATGAAAAAAATGATTTTTTTTATTTTTAAATTTTTTTTATTGTTAGTGAGAGATCCACTAAGAAATATATCGATGATAAAAAAGTTTTTATAATGTCATTACATAAGTTCAAGTGGACTTTAGCAATATATAGTGTCCACCTATCTATTATTTACATCACCTTAGTATGAAAAAAACTCTAGTAATAAAATTAAAAAAGCTTGGAGAATGTTCAAGCCTCCGCTCTTCCTTTTTCTAACAAAATAGAGTTCAATTATGAACATCAATTGAAATTGTTGCTACATTTATTAAAATATACTCTGATACCCTCTTTTGAGAGAATATTCTCCTATTCCTTTTCTTCCACAGTGTCCAAGCAATATCCCAATGTTGCTGATGGTTCTTGAGCAGGATTGTTGTTTTTCCGAATGCTGAAAAATTTAATCTGTGCTGCTCGTACACCACCTACAACAGTTAAGTTACAACTTACCACTGATTGTGAGATGACATTTTTAGATGCAATATTAACATTTTCTAAGTTGAGATCCCCGGAGTAGCTTAATCATCTTGTACATCATTTCTTTTGGTTTCGGATTGAATTTGGGGTCGTATTCCGGATATATTCGGATTAAACCTTGCTGGTACCGATCGGTACCAACCTAATACTGAGTTTTCAGATACTAATCTTCTGAAATTGATATGTTAAAATAATGGAAAATTAAACAGAGGAACATGTGAATGCGAGTATTCTTTACAAGTTATGCATGGACCTGATAAAAAAAATGTAAATTATAGAGGACTGATACAAAAAGAATAAATTTATAGTTTGTTACAACGATAAAATGCATCAAGGATGGTTGAATGGGCTGCGACTTGGATTTGGGTTTGGCGGAGAGATTTTTAATTCAATTCAGGGCTTTTTTTTTTGCTTCCAACACGCCCGTAGGCACAATTCAGGGCTTGACTTTCGTCAAAAAAAAATATTATACCTTCCTAATTTACCGTTTGTACTTCAGTACTTGGCTGCGCCTAAAATGCTAAACGCAAATAAGCATTAAATTTTAGAATAATGCCTAGACTAGTCTTGGCAAAAGGCATTTAATTTGTAAGATAATATATTTATCCGGCCGAGTAATCAAATAAAAAGTTTATTAACCATGGGACTATAAAAACATGACATGCTCAATAATCTGTTCAGATTTTGACGTCCGGTTATGATAACTTTGCTTGTTTCCACATTGTGTATCTGTATCGATATATGGTAGAACGAAACAATAGGAGGAGAGTATTGATTATCTCTATTTCAAAATTTAAATAAATTGCAGACAGCAATAACCAGGAGAGTATCGGTTATTTCTATTTCAAAATTTAAATAAATTGTAGACAATGACAGCGAGGAGAGTATTAATTATTCCTATTCCAAAACTTAAATAAATTCCAAACAACGACAGTGTGGAGAGTATCGATTATCTCTATTTCAAAACTTAAATAAATTGCAGACAACGACAACGTTTGACATGTCACATACACATTTAAAACTACACCGAGAAGAGTATTGATTATTTGTCTGATAGTTCGTCAAACTACATTACAAATAAAATTAATGTAAAACAAAACTAAATCTTTATGATGGTTTGTCCACCTAAGTTGTAATAAAAAATAAACATAAAATGAAATAGAATCTATCTAATGACTTATCAACCTACATCGTAAATAAAAATAAATATAAAATAAAACATAATTCGGCTATAAAATTTAGTAATCGGATATTTAACGATGCACTTTCTTATAACTGATTTATTCAGTATAACAACAGTACAAACATAATCCACTCAAATACATCTAATTACGTACACATTTAATTGTTTAGATCTAGGTTTTCAGATACCACAAGAGTTAGACATATCGATTCAGAAACATATTCAGATTCCTTTACCTAATATCCCATTAAACATACCCTCATAATTCAATACAGTTTATATTATTCAAACATATCAAAATGAAAACACATATTAATTATAGAGAAATTTAGTTACATTTCGAAAACTCGGAAAGGCGTGTATTTAACGAGATTAAGGTGGGACTTAGACATTTAGTTGGTGGTTGAGAAAATGGGAAGAGTTAATGCATGGGGCCATGTGGCCACCATTTTTTTTTCATATTTTTAATTATTAAAAATACATTCAAATACAAATTAAGTTAAAAGAATATTATATTGCAACTAGATTTAAAAATTAATTTTTACAATGATTGTCAAAATTACAGGGTGTAAAATGACATTATGCAAAATACACTGCTAACTTAATAACGTTTGATACATTATGAAGCGTTGACAACAGCAACATTTCACAAAGCAACAATTTAATTTTTACAAGAAATTTATTTTATGAAGTAAAGTTCTTATGTATATAAAAACATTTTTTGGATATGTAAAATATAAATTATATCCGAAATATTACTTTAGAAAAATAACCACCACAAAGTAACAATTCTATAAAACTCAAACAGTCACTACAAAACTCTATATAAAATGGGAATGAAATCCGCTACAATTTTCTTCCCGTAAACAGTAACCCTACTATCCTTACTTTTCCAAATCCAACCATTCAATTTTTTTTGGAAACAAATCTCAAAGCAACTTTTTTCAAAACTTTTCTGTGCACGTATCTCGAAACAATTCAATAACTGGATTTGGAGAAGCAGGAATAATGTTCATGCACGAGAATAACAGCAGATTTTGATCCATATAAAACATCTAGTTGCACAAATTGACAAAAAAAATTCTAGCCCGGCGTATATCTCTCAGTTGAACTTCTAAGTCTTCTCTGTGGCTCGGCCTCCCCTACAGCGAACTATACAGCCTCGGGGGCAGAAGTTGGTAGAGGAAAAGAGGTACTATGCACCTCTAATTATAAATTGAAATTTTCAATTTTTGTCCTTTAAAATTTCCAATTTAACAAAAATTATACTATTATTATATTTTTTGGTAGAAACATGCCCGTAGGCGTTGCTATATAAAGTACATAATACAGCAAATTAGTTGTGACATGGTTGAAAGAGAAAAAAACTAGTACTATACGCCTTGTATGCCCATGTAAAAAGAATCTAGCTCAATTGTGTCTGAAACCTAGAGCACAGGAAAATAACCCAGGCACAACAACAGATACACATCAAAGTGTTCACAAATAAGAGTAAGCAGAGACAAGCATATAGATCTTTGAAGCAGTTTAGTATGCCCCCGAGGAAAAGTATAGTAGGACCAGACAACCTCTAAGGAGCATAATGACAGAAGCCATCCTTGATTACCAGATATACAGAACACTCCCCCGACTTGTAAAATTTATAAAAGACACCTTCAGATGGACCAATAATACTATGATGCACCACAGTAGTGTCTGACAACCTCCAAAGAGCCAAAAAGAACAGAAAACCTCCGAAAATGCTAAGCAGTAGTGTCTGACCATCTCCAGGAGTGGATATGTACTGATGTGGCGTCTGAATATGCAACAACTGTAGCTAGATCTTCCTCTTGTTACCACCTTCAATTATATGCAGCACCACCAGCTGTATCTTAATTTCTCTCTCTTTCATATCTTTATGAACATAATTGTATAACATTAATTAAATTCCACCAATCTTATCTAGTAAATTAATTCCCATCTCTCTATCTTGCTGTACCCATCTCTCTTATATAATTAATCAAAAAAAAAAAAAAATCTCTCTTGTATAATATAATAATACCTTGTCTTCTTTGGCTTTCTGGATGTGAAACAACTCTGAAGAAAGGAGCACATATATTTGTAGATCTCAAGGACGGAAGCTTGCAAGTGCAACTACAAATTATGTAAGCGAATCATTTTGTCTAAATATCTATCAAATATAATGTATATTATTAAATTACAGGTTGATGTATATCCTATGGAACTTAATTTATGCAGCAAATCCTCATTCATCCTTATTTTATGATGTTATTGAAAAACAACATTTTGAAGAGTACATATGCAAGTTGGCATTAGCTAGTTAATCCCATGCATGAATATTATATTATACTAATTAATTTTTTATAAATTTTCTTTTCTATTTTTCTAATATGTGTAACTGATTTATTAACAGAAGATATATATTTCAACATGAGCACCGGTTCAAAGAATGCATCCCCAGCAGTACATGTACCTCTCTCAGTTGCATTTCCTCAGGCCACACCAGCATCTATCTTCCCTCCTCCAGGTGTGATTTTATTGTCACTTAGATAACTACAATTTAATATTGCTGATGTTATTTTTTATAAGACAAGAGAAGAAATTAAAGAAAACAACTTATTATTGCATTCTTATTTTGAGTTTTACATGTATCTCTATTTAAAGAATAAATTTAAAAAATAACCGTTGTACTATTAATTACAACTACTAACTACTAACCCTAACCTATTAATTCAAAAATTAGAACTAGCCGTTATTTTTAACAGCTGAAAAGGACAGAAAATCATGCCAAATGTGATTCTTTGATTCAAGTTTGACTTTGACCTGAACTCTTAGCCGAGATAATAAGCTTGATTTTTATTCAACATGCAGCGTCAGATTACTACGAATTAGATGATTTATTAACACATGAAGAAAAGAATTTGCGCAATAAGATTCGTGAACTTGTGGTGGAAGAAGTTGCTCCTATAATGACCGAGGTAAATGAATATATCAATACCTATATGCAACACAGTTTAACGAATTTACCATTACAAGTGAAAAAAATAAATATTCGATAAAACTAGCAAAACACAATGTTTTGAGGAATTCAAGTGAAAAAAAATAAATATTCGATAAAAAACCCTGTCACACTCTGTTACAAATAAAATGCATCGATACATATGCATCATCGAATGTGAGAATATCAATTTGATTATAACCCGTTGACCTTTTTTATTTATGTAGTACTCGGAGAAGGCAGAGTTTCCTCACCATATTATTCCCAAATTTGGTGCCTTGGGTTTCGCCGGAGGACCAATTGAGGTTTGTTTCCAATTGAGCAAAAAAATTCCTAGTAAATTTACCAACATGAAATCGCTCTCACAAAACCTGGATCCATTCTAGGGTTATGGCTGTAAAAGGATTTCTACCACTGCAAGTGCACTTGCATATGCAGAGATTGCACGGGTTGATCCAAGCATCGGCTCATCTATTTTGGTTCATTCTTGTCTCGCTACACTTACCATTGGTACTACTAGTGTCATTCTTTTGTTTGTTGATAATCACATACTAGTCTGATGGGGCAAGTTAATATTGACGAACTTTTGATCACTTGAATTCTGTCAAAATGCAGCACAGCGTGGATCTGAGGAGCAAAAGCAAAAGTATATACCATCCTTGGCTCGAATGGATACAATTGTTACTTGTGTATGTTCCAGATTATACCAGTTACTATTGTCAGTATGTTATTTTATTGGGTTTGTTAATGTTTCTTGTTCTTTTCTTTGTGGGATACTGACTGGTTAGGCATTGTTAATTTCAACTGGTAGGGTTTGACTGAGCCAAACTACGGAAGTGATGCAAGCTCACTACAAACCAGGGCAACAAAGGTTACAAATTAATTCAAAGATAATAAAATATAGAACACTTTGTGTAAACCTAAATTCTGTTCTTTTCACATGTTTTTGAAAATCTTTTTCCAAATAAAAAAACTCATATATTTGATCAAACAGGTCGAGGGAGGTTGGATTATAAATGGCCAGAAAAGATGGACAGCAAATTGTACATTTGCTGATATATTTGTTATCAGTGCCAGAAATGCTGAAACGAAACAAGTCAATGGGTAAGTAGTCAAGTTTGGGTACTCTGTGTATAATATGTTTTGTAGAACCTTTGATGATTAATTAATTTATTTTTTTACCATTGGTTGCCTTATATATTGTCCAATATTGAATTCCTTTGGTTTCCCCTTCAATAATTTTGAGATTTTGAGTTTCAGATTTATCATAAAGAAAGGGGCTCCAGGGGTTAGTGTAACAAAAATAGAGAACAAGGTAGCATTAAGAATTGTTCAAAATGGAGATGTTATGTTTAATGACGTTTTTGTCCCTAACGAAGATAAGTTGCCTGGTATCACTTCATTTCAAGGCTTTGTGGAGGTATTCCTGTTTTTGCACTGTATAATTCTGTTGTACCACATCTTAGCAATTTTGCAAATCTTTCCCCTTTCTGTACCTTGCTGAAATATCACTAAGCATTTCTCAGAGTTGCAAGGTAACATTAGATACTGAGAAAGTTACATGAAACAGGCATTATCTTTGGCTCGCGTCATGGTATCCTGGCTGTCTATTGGTGTAGCAATGGGTGTCTATGATTTATGCAACAGGTATATAGAGATTCTCATTAAATTCTCCCCTTGTGGACCAAACTAAGTTTGTAATTGAATTAAACAGGTATGTGAACGAGAGGAAGCAATTCGGGGTCCCACTTGCAGCATTTCAACTTACACAAGAAAAACTGGTGCGCATACTCAGTAATATACAAGCAATGTTTCTCACTGGTTGGCGTCTTTGCAAGTTGCATGAATCCGGTAAAATGACTGCCGGTCATGCTAGCATGGGAAAGGTAAGTGCCTCAATTGTTCATTACACCCAAATATTATGGATTAATTTTGATCTAATTTGATCGATGAACTGAGAGCATGATTAACAGGCATGGATAACCTTGAGGGCACGAGAGACAGTTAGTCTTGGAAGGAAATTGCTTGGTGGCAATGGCATTTTAACTGATTTTCTTGTTGGAAAGGTATTATTTTTTGTTGCTGTTGTTGTTTAGTTTTCAAGGGAATTTGTTTTCAATTTCAGCATTGTTGTCTTCATTGATCCTCTCCGGTAATAATATATTCGAGCTATCGGCTTTGGTTTTATTTTTGAAAATATAACAGCACCTTCATTGTTTCAAATTCAGGCATTTTGTGACATGGAGCCTATATTTTCCTATGAAGGCACCTATGAGATCAATTGTTTGATTACTGGAAGAGAAATCACTGGCATTGCAAGCTTCAAACCACCTTTACAGACAAATCTCAGCCGCCTTTAATAAATAAGAAATATGTATGAGATTTAGTTTTATCTTAAATAATATGATAACCTTTCAGGGCTATTGAATAGAAAAAAAGATTGAGAAGATATGTATAGAATTGTTCATTTTGTACTTGCTATTCTCTTATTTTGTTTTACTTGTATAATGTATATTACTCTCTTATTATGCTGAGAAAATCTTGCAGTTCTCTTTGTTTGTTGTGTGTGTAGTTTTGAGATAAATTGTCATTGTGTTAAAAAGAGTCCTTGAATTACATTTCAAGTTTTTAATGCCAAACAGTAAACACTGGTAGGTATCATTTGAGGACGCAACCTATAGCATAATTCTTCAGAACAACAAAACCAGAGTGTTCTGAGGAAGCAATTCAAGTGAAATCTGAAATATTATGCAATAAATTATACGAGGAAGATATCCATTTGCAATATACACCGATAAAACTGCACCAGTAAAATTGATCTTGGTGCTCGGTAAAATGCTGTGCTTCAGACTGTTTTGTGTCTTTTAGTTTCCATGAAACCAATCATGCTAGCTTGGCAACACTAACCGTTGCATCCAAGGTATCAATTCATTCTCCTATGTAAAACATATTCTTTTAATCAAATCTAAATTGTTTTAATAGCTTAAGCAGAAAGTTTAAAATATGATGGGCCCAAACCAGAAAAAATCGAAAACCAAATTGCAAGACATGGACAATTATTTATAGAACAAAACAAATAAATAAAATCGGAAAGATAAGAAAAACTGAGGGATGGTTTATTGGCTTAAATCTGGCTTTTCTATTTTGAATTGCTTTAAACCAACTTTAGATCCAGTTTTTGTAATATCCTCTTGAACTTGAGCTCTAAATTCCTTCAAAGTGAATTGCCTGTAAGTTGAGCTACGCAGCACATTGTCTTCCTCGGGAAAGACAAAATAACCAAGAGATAATCTCTCAGCAATTCCATTTGCAAGTACTCTATGTTTCACACTGTTGTACCTGTCATCACTTATAACCTAAAGATAATAAATAGGTAGTTAGCTTGAATATATTCTCTATTTGGGGTTGAATCAGATATATACAGCAAAATATTTTCTGTGCCAAAAGTTTTTCCTGACATTAAAAATCTGGTACTTGCAATTTAGCTTGAATAATACAAGGAACCATAAATGTAAAGATACCTGCATCAGATCTCCAAGGTTAACAATCAGAGTACCAGGAACCGGTACCACGTTGAACCATGCATTTTCATGAAGAACTTGTAAACCACCTACATCATCTTCATTCAAAATTGTCAGAACCGAGCTGTCGGTATGTGCCTCCATGCCGAGATAGCCAGATGGGTCGGGGCAAATTGGGTATCGGTAGACCCGAAACATGCCATTTGACTCTGATAAATACGCAGCCCTGTGTTCTCCATCTAAATTAAGATCATTTGCCACTGTATTAAACAGAGTTCTTGAAATGCGCGCCATGTGCTCACAGTATTCTACAGCAAGGTTCCTACAAGAATAACAAAATTGATGGTTAAAACTTAAAACTGATTTTGATTCAAAACAAGCATTAGGATAGCTTGGCAGACAAACACGGAGAAATTAAACAACTAAATGTTTTCATGCTTCATTTAAAAAGAAAATTGTTTTGTTTGGGAAAATAATATTCTCAAAGGCTCAAAGCACTCCTTTGTAAACAGTTGTTTGTTTCAGCGTTCTTTCAAAACTTTAAAATGTACAACTTAGTTTCCGATTTTCACACTATATTCCCTTTTTAACACAACATTTTCTAGGCCCAGTAGCAATCATCACTTGCAGATTCGATGAAGGCCCAGCCCAATCCAGAAAAACCAGGCTAATACAAGATACGACAAAACAGAAAAATGAACGAATTAAAAAACAAAATGCCCTACCTAAAGTCACCGAACACCACCTCACTGGCATTAGACGCAAGCCTCCCGAGTGACACGTGGAGCCCTTCCAGCCAATTAACCTCCTTCACGCTTAGAGTCACCGCCGGTGTGCCCCAGAAATACTTCACCGCTCCATCGGAGAATTCCGCGATCTTGCTCTCGAACGGCTGGGAGAGGATCTCACTCGCCAGAGCAAAGAGGCGAGCGGAGAGGCCAGGTGGCACTCCATGATTGGTCAGGCGGAACAGGCCCAGGTTCTGGCAGGATTGGGAGAGGAGATTGGGATCCAGGTGTTGGAGGTCTAGAAGTGGGACCTGGAGAGTGGAGCCCGGTTGAAGGGATGTCGATTTTGGGGTATGATTGTGGTGGGACCGGGATGTCAAAAAGAAAGGTGGGTACGAGCTGTTTGCTGTTAGTTGATCCATTGCTTAAAGAGGTTGGTACTCGTGAGTTGACTGTGTTGGTGGGGGTTAGAGGTGTGAGAAGGAGCCGGAGAGAATAAAAACACAGATGTGATTGATTACCAAAGCGGGTTATTCATGTAAAACTTTATATTAATCAACCCTTCAATGTATGATTTGTGTTTAGTATCTGATCAAAATTACATAATTAATGTTAATTATACTTAGAGCAGGCTCCAGAACTGGAGGCCGTAGAGAGAAAAAAAAAAAGGAGAAGGGACTGAAGAAAGAGAAACAAGAGTTCTTCCTTCCGAACAATAAATCCTACACTTTGAAAATAGGTTAATAGATTTCGTCAAAAATTAACACATGTTTCTCTCTGAACAATAACATTTCCCCTCTGCTCCTTCTCCGTTTCTTCTCTTTTGAAGTAAGTGAACGATGTGGACAGTCCGACAATTAACAAATTTTTTTTTTCTTCTCTTTAATAAAGAGGTTCTCTCTCTTTAGATATCCGTAAAGATATAAATAATTTTGTATTAAATTATATAATATTTAATTACTATTTAGATATTAATAATAATAATTTCAAATTAGATATCTGTAAAGATATAAATAATTTTGTATTAAATTATATAATATTTAATTACTATTTAGATAGTAATAATAATAATTTCAAATTATATTCGTATATGTATTGTATCTACACAAATATTCAAATATTCATATCTAATTTTCAAACTTAAATCTGAATACAATCAAATAATATCCGATCCACTTGCACCCATACTTAGAGACTTAGAGATGGATCATTACATAAAACATCACAAAATAGTAAAAAAAATAATAATAATATTATAGTTATTTACTATTAAACGATCAATTTAGAAAAGAATTAGTATTTTTTTAATTTAGTTAATAAATTTGTACGATATCATATATCGTTGATCGAGGTAAAACCGTTGCTCATTTATTCACAATGTTATATGATATTTTAATTTTCGTATTACAGAAAGCCATTTGAATATAAATTTATCAAATAAATGATAAGTGCAACACAATACTGTATAAAATGCACGGTTTAAGTAAATGTTTGTATCGTATTGAGTAAAAAGGAGTAGACTAGTAGAGCCTTATCTATCCGTACCTAACTGGGTCAGATTTTTAATTAGGTACAACATAATGTTCATAAAGTACTGGAGCAAGCAGATCGAGACAATTCAGCTTGAAAAATTCGATTAGATAGTTGAAATTTAATGGGAACATTAACTTGTATGCATTTAAATATTTTTCACTCTCCAAATTTAAACCTGACACATCTCAGCTCTGTTAATACTTAATACTTATATGTAGTTTGTACTGTAGATGGCAGGCACGGACTCCAGGAATCATTTATTTTTCGTTTCGTCAAGTCGGCACCGCTCACCGCTTTTGTAAGCGGCGAAAATCATGGTGAAATTTCACGTGAAAAGTGAGAAAAAGGAAAAGTTCAGAATTTGCAGTGCTCTCTCTTTTGGGACAATTGGTGATGGTTGCGCTAGTTAATTCTGTTTATGGATCTAGTTACTGTTTTTAGTGCTTTCGTCTAATAAATTTGACGCTACTCATTGCTTCATGTTCATTCAAGCAGGTGTTTCCGTCTATTGGATCTTGTCATTATTTTTCAATGCTTCTGTTTAGTGAATCTGATCACCATGTTTTTCTTTGACCTCTTGATATTTTCATTTAATAAGTAGTTCGTTTTTTCTATTTTTTTTTTGCCAATAAAAGAGTGGGTGGAATGAGCTGTATATATAGTTATTTACTTTCTATGTTGTTGTATGTTTTAACTTGTGTTAGTATTTGTTGTATGCTTTCTTTCTTCTTTTTACTCTTTTCTCTCTTTTTTCTGACTCTCACATTGGCGGCTCTCTATTGAGACCTTCGAGTGGTGACTGTCATTTTTCGGTTGATTTAGTATTTTTATTGGAACTTCTGAGTAGTAATTATTCCGGTCTTGTTGATTCAGTTTTCAATCTAATTTGATTTAGTGTCTTCTACAATAAAGTTTGTCAGAAAGATACTTTGCGCACAGAGAAAATTTGTGTCCACAAGATGATCAAATTTGTGTCCACAAAATACACATATTTTTGTGTATTTTTAATTTATTTATAATTGAATGCTTTTTAAGACACTTGTTATCTCAAAATTGCCAAGGACTTTGCAACAAAACAAAAAACAAAAAATCGTTCCGTTTGAACAAAATTTTGTTTAGAAACATTAAAAATCTTACAAGTCACCTGTAACTTTTTTTTTTCTGACTTGAGCTGAACCCACTATTACTATTTACTATTTAGTAGTAACACAATTAAAGGCGAATTCATATTTTTTTTAACTATGAAATTAATCATATAATTATTTTTACAGGAAATAAGAGTCAATTTTATAATATCATATAATTTTATTCTATTATATATAGAAATACATATATTGTTACGTTACGAAATTTTTACAATTAAATTTAAATGATTTAAATGCAAGAATAAATAAATCATGCTAACAAAATAGAAGTTTAAACCTTAATTAAGGTTCCCCTAAATAAGTAAGTTAAGTGTGAATCGAAACCGCGTTAAAATTTTGAGAATTTAAGATTTTATAGGCTGAGTGTGGATTGGTTGACCCGCACTGCGGGTGGGTGCATCCGCACTCATGAAAACATGTGTTGATTTGAAATTCTGAAAAAATTGACTAAGTGCTGAGTGCGGATTGAGTGACCCGCACTGCGGGTGGAATGCATCTGCATTAGGCTCGGACTTTTTCTGAAATTTTGTCAAAATTTTACTAAGTTCCCACTACTGGTTGGTGACCCGCACTGCGGATTGTTTCTGTGTTAAATTTCATGTTCTGAAAACCGACTAAGTGCTGAGTGCGAGTCAAGCCACTCGCAGTGCGAATTGGTTAATCTGCATTCAGGGTAATTTTAACCCTAAAACTCAAATTGAACCTTCTCTCTCTCCCACTTCATACTTTTCCCATTATTGTGTGATTTTCGGCCAAAGAGAAGGAAAAGAGTGCGAGAACTTTTTGTTTCTTTCAGACTCCCGATTGTTGTGAGAAATCGACTTTGGAACCGAGTAAGCAGCTGAGGATCTCTCCCAACTCTCCTATTTGGTATTTCTTTCTCTTTCTAATTCTCTCGAAAAACTCAGATTTCTCGATTTCTTAGATTTTCATCTTAAACTCGAGATTTGTGTTCGAATTGCTCGAGGACTAGTTCCTCTACACTCCTTGCTAGTTTATTTGCCAATCTTTTCCCGATTTCCTTCCAATTTGTGAAATTTGATTTCTAGGGTTTCGTGTCAAAACTGAAAGTTGGCATAACGTGATTTGATTTGTTTAACCCGACCAATTAGACTTGTAATTGGTAGGGTTACTTCCTGATCTTGAATTTTTAGAACGTTTAACGGTTAAATTGAGGTTTTGACCAAATTAGGGTTTAACAAATCGGTAAATTGAATTGATCCGAGAACCAAAGTAGTGAAACGGTGATTGATTGTTACCAAAGTGAAATGATATATGGCTAGAGGGCCTAGGTGTAATTGTGAACCGTTATATGAGATTTTTAATAAGAAAGAAGGAACCGAAAAGAATCGATACCAAAACATAAGAATTGATTTAGGACTGTACAAACCCTAAGTAAACGTATAGACCACTGAACCCGAATTAAACCAAGTAAACGTATAATATAGGTGCAGGCTCAATTGAGCAAGACTTACCGAGGCAGTTCAAGATGCCCGATCCGTAGCTAAGTGGTACGCTCGTCTTAAACAGGTGTGTGATTCAGGTGCATGATTCAGGTGCGTGATTCTTGGACTTGTTTGATACTTTATTTTCAGGAATTAAACCGTGTATTTGTTTGTCATGTTGAATATCATTGATTGCATAACTGAATTGTGTAAAGCATTTGCATAGCCCAATCAAATTAAACTCGAATTGATATACTTGAGTGATTTGCATGCTGGTATGGTTGTAGGTTGTGTCGATCTATTATGATCTAATTTGATTGAAAGTCACCACGATTTGATTTGGATATGTATGTGAATGGATTTACGAAGTTAAGCACTTAGATCCAATTAATTTGCCAAGTCGGGCTGTATGCTGGCTTGGATTCCCAGGATCCTAAATGGCCTTAGGTGAACGGCCCTCGATATCCCCAGTACCGGTTGGGATGAGGGAGGGTGATTATGTTATGAGATGTGTGATTTGAGATTTTGGGTGACTTGTGTAACGTCTGTGGCTCTGTGGCATTCTCCTACGTGTTAATGCATTTGAACAGTCAATTGAATATTACGACTATTAAAAATGATTCCAAAGAGGATTTTCTTTATATGATTGAAACCAGGCCGTAATAACTGTTAAGCCAAGCGATTACAGATGGGTGTCAGATAAAAGGTCCAGCTTGGTTGGCCATCTGTAGGCGTCTGTAACCCTACAGATGTGGGTTTGATAACAGTTCAGCTTGAAAGAACATCTATAATTGCTACAAGCCCTAATGAATTAAGTTAAACCAAAGTATCTGTTGTGTTTGAAATTCATCTCGGAAATTTCGTAAACTGTGATTCAGTTTGATTAATTGTTGTCAAGCATTGGCATTCTGTTATTTTTTATTATGTATATCTGTTTGTATTGTTATTGTTTGGGTTTTTTTTTTTAATATAGAGTTTGATTGCAAGTCCAATAATTCATATGTGGCAAATTCGCACTGAGAATTTATTCTCATCTCCACCTTCGGATTATTTTTACAGGTACAGGTGCGATTGATTCCAGAGAGGCACGCGAGTAGTAGGCCTTACAGTTTACCATTTACTTGACCCTAGTTATGTTTTGTTGTGTAATTTTAGGGAATGCCTCGTGGTTGGTATCCGGATGAGATACTTTTGTTGTATTATATTCTGACCAGACTGTGTACTCTGATTATATATATTAGAAACTTGTTTTATATTGCTTGTTGTTTTGTTTGAATTGTTAATTGTCTTGTAAGCATACATGGCATTGTATGCTTACAGCGGGAGACTGTTACGACCCGTGGTCGCGGGGTATGACATATATAAATACAAAAAATGGAGTCCAATTGACTTTCATTCCCTCCTCTTTCCTCTAACTTGAACACAGCTGCAATACATCATAAAACTATAAAATATGAGCTTACATATTTCTAGTATATTTGGATACACTAAGAATAGAGACTATTCAGAATAACAATATGTACACAAATAATATTTTTGTTATTCGGAATAGCTAGAACAACTGTTGTTCTCTATTTCTTGTAAATGTTAGAATAGCTACTATTCGAAAGTGTGAAGAGATTGAAAAAATGTTTCTTTCTCGAATTTTCGTCGACGTACATGTGACAAAGTTGATGTCACTTCTGTCATTTCCACGTCTAACAATTCATTGGAGACCCCACTTGCCTATCTTTCATCTTAATTAACACCTTATTAACACCATTCTTTTTCAGTTACAGCTATTCACTATCTCAAATGTACAATGCAAATAATATTTTTACTAATTCGAATAGCACCATTTTCAAACTAATATGAAAATCACTATTTTTTCTCTATTCTCATATACTAATCTCTAATTTCGCTATTCTAGCTAATTGAGCTCCTAATAGGGCCCTTTAAGCATCAACATAGGTCATGAATAAGGCCGGAATTCGGATCTCGTTAAAAGGCCAGTCCGGGATAAAAATAAAAAGCCTATGTTGAAGCTCAAACCATGAAGGCTTTATACCATTCGAAGCAAATGAGTCGAGTTAACAGTCTGCTTGGCTCCGGATAGCATGATACCACCTTAAGGCAACATAACTGCTTGCGAAGTCATTTATAACAGCACCATGATCCCACGATCTCATAACCATCCTGCGAAACCGCCCAATGTGGTGCGTGTGGGGCGGCTTAGTGGATGGAGGTCATACTATATAAAGGCCCTCTTTTGACAGGAAAGGGTCCAACTTCAAGCTATTCACGCTTACACTAAAAGATATCACACAGGTCAGAATACTATATCTTCGAGATCACCACCCAGTCTCCGAGATTCCTTCATATCTCGACCTACAACCTCGAGCAGGACAAGCCCAACTCAAGTCTTTTCCAGCATACGACCCACTCCCCGGAGTTACCCCATATTAGCTCCCATCCAAACATACCCTAAGAACTAGGGTGTTTTTAAGCTTATCAAATTCCTTTATGAACTTAACTCCAAAATTTATCGGATCGATTTCAAATGACAAATTCAAATCATCAAAACTGATGTACTTCACGAGTAATGCGTTTACATGTCATATTTGAATTAATTTAGTATAAAATTAAGTGCTCGTAAAAAGAAGTTCTATAAGTTAATTTTAGTCCATTTATTTTTTTATATTTTTTAACTGTTTGATTTTATATTAAATTAATTTAAAATTTTATAAAATTTAAATGTAAATGCACAACTAATTATAAAGTAGATCGGTTTTAAGGTTTGAATTTATTATTTGAAATAAATCCGATAAATTTTAAAATTAAGTTAGATTGAGAATTTAATGAGCTTAAGAACACCCCATTTATTCGAGTTTTTCCTTTACAACTTCCATTACACATTTTTCTAAGATACATCAGAAAACAACATATTTAGAGTCCATTACCCGTACGACGTCCGTACATAAGTAAGAGCGGAGTTTGAAATTAATATTAAAGAGTTGGATGTTATTATGAACACAATAATATATTTATATTTTTCATATTGCACAAGTTTTCAAAAGGAATACTTAATTTTAGTTTTATTTAGGTAAAATTTAATAAGAGGATCGGCACCTCTAGTTTCATCTCAGACTGAAAATTTTGCAAATAAATCAAGTTCGAAAGAACATATTCTTTCTCCAAGTTGTCTTGTTTATAACTTCAATTTAAATTTGAACTAAAATGAATTGAAAGATTTTATCTCATTTATTTAAAAAACAAAAAAACAAAATTAAGGGCTACTGATTACCGAAAGAATAAAAAGAAACAATTTGACGCCTGAGGATTTGGTGAACAGAAGCACTAGTCCGTCTTGTGCAAATTCAGATTCGATGTTGGTCTAAAATATTGGCAATTTTTTACTTTTAAGCCATCTTTTTAAGCCATCTTTTTTCTATAGTACCCAAGCCTTACTCATATTTTTTTTGTTGAGAAATGAGAACAGTTAAAAAAAACACTATCTGCTATCAGTTGTTTCTTGTGTACATGAGAAATCTAATGTTTCTTAGAACTTGTATCATGTAGATGTACTACTGTAGCTGGAACTTATCTTGTTTGCGTCTCCCCCTCTAGTCAGTAATTGACGGCTTCTACACTCCAACATTTATGATGCTTTGGTTATCGCTTTGTTTCTTGTCATACTTGCTTTTCGTTTAATGCTGTGCAAGAAGAATAACTTTACATCAAAATATATGTTTTCACTTTTTTTTTATAAAAGGAATTGCTTCCTAATTAATTATAACACTCTACGGTGGGGGTTGCACCCATTAAAATTTACAAAATTGCTTTAAAATGTAAAAATTTAGGGAGTTTGGATTCCGTTCAAAGAATTTTGGACAATATTTATTTATTTGAAGTCAGACCTAAGCCGTCCGATTTGTGTTGTGATTACTGCGAACAAATTTAAAAGTTAATAGATTAAAATAGTCTCATGAATCTAAATTGTCTGTGCGAATTTCGACACAAATCGGATGGATTAGATCCGACTTGGGATAAGACTTTGTCCAAAACTCTTTAAACAGAAACCCCAGCCAAAATTTATTTAAGATTTTTTTTAAAAAAAAAAAAACACTGTGACATACCCATTTGCATTAAGAAAAAGTTTAAAACAATATTAAACCACACTTATCATCATTTCTAACTAAAACCCAAATAAAATTAGCAGGTAAGAGAGCTCAGCCAGAAACTTTCTTGCCCAGACGTTTAACCACAATTTATCATTATGGTTTCCACTAATCAATCTATATCACCTGTACTAGCTAGGACTAAATCCAAAGTCATAGGTACCAGTACCTCTCATCATTATCACTATCAATTTGAGTTATACCTATATAGTTATTACAAAACACAGGCTTTATGACATAACTGTTTGAAAACTAAGTTTCTCCAAGGAAATACTATTGCAGATGCTCATCATTTTCCACTAATGCTGACAAATTAATTAGTTTAAGTTTTATTATTAATGTTTTCTTTTTATTTGACACATTGACCTCACTAATTAAAAAACTTTTCCCCCTCTACCTCTCTCTACATATATTGCTTTTTACTGAACCTGTTCTTTCTCAATCTGCAAGTGATACCTTAGGAGTACACAAAGAAAAGGTCAAAAGGTATGAAGAAGGAAAAATGCTTGTGGTCTGCAATTTTGGATGCATCAGGGTCTCCCGTACATGTCTTTTATTTTTGTCATAGGAACGACAAAATCTTAACCTTATTTTCAATTTTCATAGAATTTCTTTTCAAAATTCTTAAAGATTAATTTTAAAATTAATTGTTATTGCAAAAAATATCACATCCAGATGACATTATAAAATTTAGATAAGACTTTCCACGATATATATGTATTGAACTTAAAGCACAAAATAAATTCCGACGCTCTCTCGTATTATTTTACAAAATAGTGCATTTCTAGCTGATATAAGTACCAAAAGAATACATCCTTATTAATTCGGCCACAAGTTCATTTATGCTTATTATTATTTTTTTTTATATAAAAGTGGTATAAAACCACCTATTTCATTTAGAAACAAGATTGTTCTTACAGCCAAAATAAAGCAAATAGAAACAGATAATTATTACAATAAATCTCTAGTTGTAAAGCAACCTAGAGATATCTAACCCTCCAAAATATAGCTAAGAGTTTGTTTCTGGTATTTGTATTTTGATTTCACACATATATAATAGCAAGTAAGAATTAAGGATCTGCGGAAGAGCTGGCATGAGAAGGACTAGATTGAGCATTTCGATTAGAAGCGAAATAGGTAGCATCTATTGCATCGTACGATGCCCTGTCTCTAAGGTAGTCCGAGAGGTCTGACTTCTCTAGTTCATGACGTGGCTCTTCCTCGAAATTCCAAGTACTGCCTCCCTCCTTTAACGTATCGGTCGCCGAGAGAATTATAATACTGCCTACTTGATTTAAAAGCATCACAGCCATTTGAAGGATAAGGGTTAGTTTAAAATAAGTATCAACTTGTCTAGTTTTGCACTAGTATGAAGTAAGGGAAATAATGGCACTACCAAGATTGGTGAGTTGTTAAAGCAAATTTTGTTTCTAGCTAACCAAATATTCCAAATTGTTGCGGCTCTAATTAATTCTACTAAGAGGGTGTCTTTAAGAGGAATATAAGCATCGATATACCATAAATATGAAACAATTGTATAGTCAAAGTTAAATATATTATAATTGGCAATCCAATATCAAATTGCTGAGGCAAATGAGCAAGTAACAAATAAGTGGCATATTGTTTTAGTGAGACCACAGAAGGAACAGTTTAAGTCACCATTCCATCCTCTATTAGCTAAGTTTGACTTGGTTAAAACCTTATCCTGTCTTACTAACCAAATAAAGATTTAGATTTTAAGGGAAATTTTTGATTGCCAAGTAATTTCAAATTGCTTGTCTAGGCAACTTCCATAGGTTAGCCATGTATATAAAGAGTGTACAGTAAAGGTGCCAATTGATGTCCATCTCCATCTAACTAAATCTGATGGTCCAGTGTCATGGCTTAAGGTTGTAGAGCTAAGTAAATTGGTTAGATCTGTCCATTCAGAGACTAAAATACTTATTAACTGTATATTAAATTGAATAGAAATGGTGGAATTTGTAAAAGCCCTATGAACTTTAATGTTGGGGTCTGTTATAATAGCAAATAAGTTAGGGTATTTATAGTATAAAGCACTTGGGGCACACCATTTATCTAACTAGAAGTGAGTATCTAAACCATTTCCTATAATTCTATCTATACCTAGATTATAAATGTTAATAAAAGGAAAGTACTCCAGACCAGAAGGAGGATGAATTGTTACATGCAAACCCGAGAAGCTATATTTATCTACTAATATTTCTTTCCATTTTTCTTTGACTGTGGGATCCTTAAATCGAAACCACCATTTTCCATTTATGCTTATTATAAAAATTGCGAAAAATCAATTTAATTAAGGACAATACGCACAAAAACACAAATAGGATTGTTAAAATTGTAAATTTAATTTAGCAACTGTATAATTGATTTACAGGATTATTATTCTATTACATTTCAGTGATATACATAAAAGTACTTATTCCAAACTAGTCTAACTAAAATTTACTGAAAAATCATTTAAAAAATTAAATAAAATTAGAGATGGTATGGATAGTGTTGTATATATCTCTTGGACCTCTAACACTATATCTGTGTATCCCTAATAGTTAGAGGAATTAATTGCATTACTTATTTACAAGTTTAAAATAAGAAAACGCTACAACAACAAATTTGAAATTTAACAAAAGTTTAAGAGAACAGTGTTTATGTGTAATTTTTGAAAAGAACTTTGGAGTTTTATTTTCTAAAAATTGATAATATAAAAATTAGCTGAACTAATTTTTTCTCACGTCAAATATTTATTCTTCGTGTAATTGATGTGTAGTTTTATCTCTGTTATTATTTGTTGATGAATTATTTTTTCACCGAGTTGTTTTTCAGTGGAGCTATTACTTTTACCAATATTTAGAAGTAAATGATTTCTTATCTTTATTTTCATAATTTAATAGATTTACTCCAATATCTTAAAAATATTTTTTAAAATTAAAATATTAAAAAATAATCACGCTAAAATAACTAGAAGTTTTATATCTCGTGTGTTATATATAAGAGACGTCTCCTATATATGATGTTAATACAAAATGCAAAATGCATGCCTCATTATTGTATAATTGACCTGTAGCACAGGAGTAAATGTGCTCTCTATGGTATGGAAAAAGTAAAACTGCAATTTTCATTGCTATAATCGCCATATTTGACATTGTCATTGACGACACTGTGTCGAGGGTGATACAATCTACATGTGCAACGTACTTTTACCATGCAGTTAATCTTTAGTGCAATTATCAGTTGATTTGAATTTTCATAGCTCTTGAACTATAATTAATGTATCAGTTTCGTATGTCTTTAATTTTAATATGAAGAGGGTTAAAATATACTATTGATTTTGTGCTTTAATATATCTCAAATTTTTATCTTTATTTTCAAAATACATACAGTTAATTCAAACCTCTCAATATGATCTACATATTAAAATGTGTTTAGTGATCAAATTTCATATTTAAAAAAAAAATTACTATTTTTTTAGATATGTACAAAATGACTATTTTTGAACCATTCAAAAGCATTAATTTGTTCCTATCTAAACAAATAGTAAATATTTTTAAAAATTATAAAATTTGATCTCTAAGTACAATTTAATATGGATATCATATTGAGCGGTTCGAATCGACTGTTTGAACTTTGAAAATAAAGATAGAGAGGTATAATATAGTTGACGCACAAAACCAATTATACATTTTAACCCTATTCCTATAATATACACAAGTTCATGCAAGTCACAACAAATTCCACAAATCAGAATTTTATTATTTTTTGCTACTTAATAACTATAAAATATGATAATTTATATCAAGCAATGTTTCAATGTAACATCCTAACTGTTATCAGAACAAAAAGAAAAACTCAAAATTGGGACTAGCTATGTTAAAATCCGAAATTTTTATTAATACCCTTCCAAAAAAATATAAACCCTACCATTAAGGACTGCCATTTTTCGTTGCGGCCCCACAAAAACTTAGAAAAAAAAAACTAACAAATTCAATTATTACGTTGGAATTTAATTTTTTTTAATGATTTTCAGAAATAGAAAGAACAATTAATAATTTGAATATATTAAAAAGAACATCAAATAAAATAAATAAAATATCATAAAATAGATAAAACATCTTATAATTTAGATGCACTAGAAGGACTCTTAAATATTTTTCAAGCATGATTTTTCCTGGCTGTGAAAAAAAATTAAACTATTTCTTGGTATGTTATTGTTACTAGAAAAAAATAAAAATACTTTGAATCTGAATTATTGATTCCGGTTCAAAAGTCACTTCTATTATAATATTTTTTGTAGGAACACACAAAGAAATAGTTTAATTTTGTTTACAACCGAGAAAAATCATGCCTGAAAAATGTTTCAGAGTCATTCTAGTACATCTAAATTATAAGATATTTTATCTATTTTATTTGATATTCTTTCTAATATATTTAAATTATTAATTGTTCTTTCTATTTCTGAAAATCATTAAAAAAATTCGATTAAATTCGAACGTAACATTGAAATTTGTTTTTTTTTCCTGAGTTTTTGCGGGACTACCACATGTCATTGTGGTCCTGGTATTTTCTGAATTTCTCACAATTAGGGGTTTTTTGTTTATTTTTTTCTTGGGAAGGATATTAATAAAAAAATTTGGTGTTAAAATGATAGAAACAAGGAATTTGAACACCAAAAGCAGTTTTGAAGATTAATTCTTTGAAGTAAAATGGCCCAAATTAAATTGGGGCACCAGACCAAAAGGACTACTAGGGCCCATGTGGGCCCACACGCTCTCTTCTTTTTCAAACAGCGAACAGCTTTTCATCCCACATCTCTGTTTCAAATCCATCCCCCGCTTCACTTTTTTCCTTTCTTCTCAATCACACTTCTCGTCTCACCTCTACTAGACACCTACTACTGCAGTACTACACTACCATCCCTTTGCACACTTATTCCCTCCTAACCCAATTCAAATCTTAAATCTTCATCTCTAGTCAAACCATAAGTACATGCAATATTGCAATATGAACTAAACCACATGCCATTTTTTTTTATTGTTTCTCTAGCCATGAAAATGAAATCCCCTTCTTCTAATTCATTTCAATTCAGTTCACACGAACATACATTCGGTTGTGTGTCGGCAATTCTACACCACTTCCGATGCCGACAAAGAATTCCAATTAACGAGAATTACAATGAAGTGGTTGAATTATCTACGGGAGATACTAAAGCACAGAGTCCAAACATTGTGGCGAGATTGATGGGTCTGGATTCCATGCCGGGTTTACCGAATTCTACGGTTTCGAATTTGCCAGGAATTCTGACTGAGAGAACCAATGCTTCACCGGCTAATAGTTCGGTTTCATTCCATGAGAAACCGATATACTTGAGAGAGGAGAACGAGGAGTTTCTGATACTTAGCTTCACACCTGATGAAAATGGAAACGATAATTTGTCAAATTGGGGTAATTGCACATCAAATACCAGAAATATCAGAAGGAAACGGAGGAAGCAAAGCAGAGAGAAGTGTGAACGCGACTCGTGTGAAAAGAAGGAAAATTTCAGAAACTTACAGAGGGTTAGGAAAAAAGATGGTATTGTGAAATGTGAAGAGAACGGGGAATTACCGTTGATTTTTGATTTGGAGAAAATTAAATTGATCCAAAGAAAGGTGGAAACAGAGAGCTTATCTCAGAATTCAAGTCCTGTTTCGGTGTTGGATCTGCCAGAGACACACGATGAATGTCCAACTGAACCCAATTCGCCAAATTCAGGTAATAGTTTTCAAATTTTTGAATTTGAATTATCAACTTCTCTACACATGAAAAATAAAAAATTATCGATGTGATTGATCTTATTAGTTACTTTGTAGTACCAATTACTGAAATCTTGATATTACAAAGTATCAGACACTAAAATTATCTTCTTCTTTTTTTAAAGTCTTGACAGTGGAGACTGAAATTACCAGTTTTACAATTTTGTAACCACAATCAACTATGGAACTAAAACTAATATCACTAGTTAACAATTTTAATTTTGAAATGCAAGATGCACTAGGAGCTCGACCACATGCAAAGCAGCGGAGCTCAAGAAGGAAACTATCAACAAATTTTGAGAATTTAGAAGGATCCTTTTCTCCTAGTCATTTTCAAGCCAATGAAGAGAGCAATAAATTGACCAACTGCGAAACCACTTTTTGCAACCAAACTGTTTGGAAACATTTTGTGGAGGAAGATTGGAAGAATTCAATTTGGGTTGAGAGAGAAATTAAGAATCCAGTGCATGCAGAGGAGATTGCAGTTGAGATTGGGCTGGAGATACTCGATCTGCTTATTTCTGAGACAACATCTGAAATTTGTTCTAATTTTAACTAACCATTAAATTGTACATTATTGATCCATTATCCTTTGATATATAATCAATGGAACATATCTGGCACAGAAGTTGGCATCGAAAGTAGTCTTTTTCTGAGCTGTTTGTCGGTAACCATAATCAATTGAACATAGCCTATTATAAAACGGGCTTTGGAGATTTTTTGTGACAAATATACCTTTCTGCAGTGTTGCGGGTCAAGCAAACCGAAAAAACATCTGTTGTGAATCAACGATTCATTGGTATAAAGCGGCTACTGTTACAAGTCACCACAAGTGACAGCAATTTTTCTCATCTCAACTCTTTATTGCATCTTTTGTTATTTTATTTTATCCTTTCTTTAGGGTGCTTGTACTGTTCAATTTCTCTTTCTTCCACATAAATGTGCTCCTTTTATTTTAAAATCATATGTAGGCAAAGCCTGCTACAGTGCTACTACAAAAATATATATATATTCAAGAGAGCCGCTTCTGCTGTGATAGTAGTTTCCTCTTATTTTCTTACATATGTTTATAAAATCTGGAACAGTGTTGTAAAAAAAAGTCCGTTAAAGCCTATTAATCGGCCTATTAGTCGTTGTTGGCGGTGACCAAACTGTTATGGATTTTTTTGACTAATCGGCTGATTATTCTAAATTATTTTCAATTAATTACTTGGCGGTTTTCTATCCATCCAACGATTTCATACCGTTATTTACAACACTGATCTGGACACATGTAAAACTTTATTCAAACTATTTGAAAAATTCAATAATTATTCGGATGTTTTAGACATAGATGACACACGTTTCACATGGAAGGCGGCAATTTCAGTGGCTATCATATTTCAAATATTACAGGGTTCTTTTCCCATGACATCAACCGCTCAAGTGCACAAGGTTCAGCTTATAATTAACCGAGAACCCACCTGACATTGAAATTAATTTAACTTAAATTTGAGTAATCCGGAGCCTTAATTCGTCCTTTTGTACTACTCTGTTGGCCATTTTTCTTCGTTCTGGGCCTGGCACGAGCTAATTGGGCCTTCTGTTCCTTGGAAATTTCTCTGTTTCATCAATGATACAAGGTTTAGGTAGATAACTGTTAAGACATGTATGGCCCATATATTCTCGTTTACAGCCCAGAGGCCCGGAGCCCAGTTGATGAGTTTCATCATACCAAAGATAGCTCAGGAGGTTCGACACTAAATTGTTGAATCCAAATAGTTAACTTCAATTTATTTGCCGAGTCAAGTGTTACTAACAATCAAATTTTCAATTTCTGGAGATTTCTTGTTGCAATATCATGATGTGAAAAATGGTTATTTCGGTGAATCTGCCTTTCAATAAGTTTAATCTTTTGATTTTATATGAAAAATAAAACTAATAGATTAACAAAAAAAAATACAAAATAAACACTTAACATTAATTAGCAGTCTAATTTATAATGAAACTAATTTGATATTTCTTGAATTTAAGCTCACTAACTCTATCATTAAATTAAACTCATGTAGGTACACATGAAAATTGATGCAAGCGCGCACTAATATTAACATGAGATGTACAGATCAAACGGTTCTGAAACCCATCGAATCTACTCCACTATCTCTATAAAGATTTCAAAGTAGCTCCGATGTCCATCAGACCTACTTTGGTTTGATGGGTGTAGTGACCATCCGATTGCATCAAGATTTGTGCACTCCGTATTAAAATCCGTGCCATATGTATCAATTTCTGTGTGAACAGATCTTAATGCTAATCGTACGGTGTTAGAGCTAATTGAACTTAAAAGTAGGTCCAATGCCCATCGGACATACTCCTATCTCCTCTATAAAATGTGGGTGTGTGGGTGTGAGGTTCCAAGCCTTCTAAATTTAATCAAACAACTAATGTTTTGTTTAAACTGGATGTTCGGTTAACTACAGAAGAAACAAAAATTCTAACTAAACTATGATAATACTGATGTTAGAAATAGCTGACCTAATTAATGTCAGTATCTTGACTCGTCAGACTTTGAATTAGAATTCAAAGCCCTCATAATTGCTTAAGATTTGAGCAAGACTAAGGGAGGCTGTGTCTCTTTTGATGTCGATAATTCAAACTTTCAAACTACTGGTCATCTATCTGATCCATACCATGGCCAACCAGACATTAAACGATGATTCTCTGCGGCCTTGCGCAATGTTTGTGTCACTGTGTGTCTGTGTGTATTTGTTTAGTTGTCGAGGGAATTTCATGTTACCCCTCAAAAGTTGATGATATCATATTTACGGTTACATTTAGGGAAATGATTATTTAAGCGTAAGAGGCAGCGAAATAATTTATTTTTCCTTAGAAACTGATCAAATTAAAAGACCAACATTTTTCTGAAACAAGTAACATATATTTTTTAATTAAGAGTAAAATAGGTATCATTAATTTAAAATAAGTTTTAATAAAAAATACAATAAAATAGATAAATTTGTTAGTTTAAGTTTAGAAAGGTAAATATGAAATTATGAATTTTAAGGGAGAAATACATTAATTTTGAAGTTTTTGAGGGGTATATATAAAATTTCCTCCTCATTTTACGGAAATAATTGCAGTTAATGTTGGGTGTTCATGGTACTTAAGGCAATGAAATTTCAAAATTTTGACAAAAAATGTATTAAAGGAGACCATCATGTGCCACTAAAATCAAACAAAAATCAAATTTCTAAATCATTAAACATCACACATTTTGTTTGTCTCCAAATCAATCAAAGTCCTCAACTTGAATGATTTATAAGTAATAAAATACTCAAGAAATAAGATAATAAATAAATCATTCAATTACATAAACAAAACTTAGAAAACAATAATTCTAAAATTGACTTCTAGATCATAACACTAACAGTTAATGCTGATAAGCTATCCTTTTTGTGAGTTACCACTTACCAGTAACCATTTACATCAAAGTTTAAATAGCGTTTATCGCGTCAAAGCAGATTGGCTAAAAAAATAGCACTGTACTCAAATAACGGCGCTATAGCGCGGAATAGCGCTGATAGTGCCATAGTTTTTATGGTCCGAAAACACTATAGCGCGCTATCTAAAACCTTGATTAGAGATGCTATCAGGTCAGGTTGGGTCCCGTACCCTAAAAGTGTTCAGGTCCAAATTTTGATCCATACACTTATCTGTTTCAATTCGGGCTGGGTTCAGATCCAGATACCTATCTAGCTGTAGATATTTCGGGTCCAATATTTCGGTTCTGGGTAGATATATACCCATAACTTGTTTGTAGATTATCGGGTCCGGTTCGGATACGGGGCGGTTCCGGATCTGGAGCGAGTATATGTCAAAAAAAAATCAGAAAGATAGAGAGAAAATAACTTTTGAAAAAAAAATATTGAAGAAGAGATAATTTTTAAAAATAAAATATTAGAGATGATGATTTTTTTTCTATGGTTCAAAAAATCTATTAATGGAATATTAATAATTTGTAGAAATGACATATCAATGAGAGCAATAAATTTCTATTATTATGCAAAAGATATCAAGGCAAATATTGAAAGATGTATCTATAGTAATAAATTTTATTTAAAAAATTAATGCAGCTGTTATGTAAAGAATAAATTTGACATCGATCTATGTGTATAAACATAGTGAATGTATCACTGCATTCTATTTTCTCACATTCAAAAAAGTACCGAGCTCACCACAGCTTATACAAAAATTAATATGCAAAGTTATATTTTTATATATTAATAGTTATTAATATATGTTTTATCGGGTATTTATACGGGTATTGGGTCGGGTTCGGTTATGAATCGGATAATTAAATGAAACTCATATCCTTTCCATTATAGTATCGGTTCCAATTTGGATCCAGGTAATTGGGTAAAAGTAGCATCTCTAACCTTGATTTACATATAAATGGGGTGACAAGGTAAAATATCTGGAAAATTTGATTTCTATTGGTACGCTTTTGAACTACAAAATATATTGTAAAGCAAAGACAAACGCATTGTTATCAGTTGAAGATATCAGTTGAAGAATTAGTACTCGGAAAATTTTCCTTTGCAGCAGAGAATTTAATCTCAAATTTTTTTTTATTCCGTACAATCAAGTTGATGTTTTGTTTTCTAGAGGATAGTAAAATAGAGTACTTTATTGGTATGGACAAAATCTTGAGTCACTGATAAAACGAAGCAAAACAAGAGCGATTAATTAGATATAAAATACTTTGCTCGTGCTTTATTATAATTTAGTTCGAGCTTTTATGGGTCAACCGGTCAAGCAATTTATTGTCAAAAATTAGAAAAGAAATAGAAAGAGAATATATTCCATACGGAACATCTTATTTTGGAGTAAAAGAGAGGATATTTTGCCATCTAAATTGTCAAATAATTGTGTAAATTTTGCAAAGAAATGAACTTATCAAGGATTTCTTGATCATCCCAGTTCAATTTATTAGATTTATTGAGAAGAGATCAAACAGAATTTATTTTTGTGTACATATTTTTTTTTTCAAATTATCCTTTATTAATCGACCGTTTAGATTCAATTCTAATATTTTCTAACAAAGACACTGATATTAGGAAAAATTAATAAAAAAGTTATGTAGAATTTCATCTACAAATAAAAAATAGTACTTTTCGTTTCAAGCAAATTATTTTTAATTATCATTCTTAAAACTAAAAATATATTGCGCCTTGTAGAGAAAATGCGTAACTAACAAAAATCTAGATGCTATACATACATTATTATTATCTTTCCTTACTTTTTTAGTTTTCAATAAAGCAAGATCCCTCCTGTCAATTCAATAATGGAGAGAATTTAAAATGAAGTTTCCAGAATAATTAAATATTCAACCAAAAATGAGGCCACTGTTGGTCTGGAAAGAACAAATATCTCCCATTATCAATTTTCGAGAGACATCTACTGATTCCTCTTTGCCACATTAAATAAATAAAAAAAATGAAATTATAATTTAAAAGAATCAGAATCTTCACCAGCTTATCTTATACAGGAGATGTCCAGAGTAGTCCCTGTCGATGATACTAGGGAAACATACTCTCCAATAATTTGAAAATTGAGAGGATTCAAGCTTCTTTATACGACCAAGACTTTGATTGTGTTTCAGATAAGATTTGTGGCATCAGGCACTGTATTCAATGTTTATATACTATTAAAATGCAAGGTCGCTAGACGTCCATTTTTTTTATATGGTTTAAAATAGAATGCTTGTAGGAAAATATTTGATGGGGTCTAGAAAATTTATTGGAAATTAACGATAATTATATACGACCCCTTGTGAACATCATTCGTTGAAAGTGTGAACAAATGTATACTTCAGATTACATCATAGTAATATTGTGGATAAGAATTGAGAAACAATTCAAGTCAATCTGTGAACCACTAAAATACTATTAAGTATTTGACAATCTAGCACGTCAATTCAAGGTTTTTCATCTTTAAAATAATTAGAGAGCATGGGATTTCTTAAATGTGTATCATCTCTTTAGATTAGTTAGATTAGTGAAATGGGGTCGTATTACTAAAATATCTGATATTACAATTCTGCCGTACAAGGAACGGTATATTTCTGTTTGGCAAATTGGTCTTTTGAGCATATCGGATAAAAAAATTCGTTAAGAGGCAAAAAAAAAAAAAAACCGGATTTAAAAATATTAGTTAATTAAATACTAGATAAAACTAATATTCTAACTTATAATTTCTGTTGAATATGTAATAAGAATGTATAACGGGCAATAGTCTAGTGCTTGCTTTTGTGTTACAAGTATAGGAAATTGTTTGTATTTACTCTTTGGTAGTTATTACTAAGAATATAAAAAAAAAAAACTTATAACTTCTAATATTCTAACTTTTAATTTCGAATATCTAACTTCTAATTCTAATTATCAATCAAAATTAAAAAAATTATGTTGTTTTTAATTCAAAATTTATCTCTAATTGCAAATTATTCTAGAGGGAAGAAATAAAATTTCAGGAGCACTAAGTGATCCCAGCTTATAGATCTCTGTAAAAATTCAACCCCTGATTCGGCACTTAAGCTGTGCTCTAGGAACGAGAAGGAAGATGATCAACGCGTTGCTCACCTCTAAACAGTGTTTTGTACACTCTAATTTGAGAGCAACAAATCTCAGCAAAATACATAGTATCATTACTTACAAACAGTAATAGTTCCCTTCTGCTACCTCTTCGCTTATCCTCTTCTGGAGTAGGTGATGAAATCCGAGCACCTTATAGTCTGGTTGCTCTTCACCTCCTCATTCATTTCTTTCCTTTAATGAAGATCTCTTCTCCTCTTCTGAAACACAGTCTTAATGGGTCCACCTTATCCTTAGACATTTATCAAACACAAAACAGAAATAAATCTGCTACAATCCTAAAAGGGATTGTAGAGTCCTACAATGCTAAATCCAACCTTTTATTTGCTTTGAGATTTGTACATCAAAAATAACTTTTATGGATATTCGTAATACTTAAAAAATAAAAGGTTGGATTTGGAATCGTAGGACCCTACAATCCCTTAGGATCATAGCAGATTTATTTCCAACACAAAACACATAGCAACCCCATGTATCTCAAGCAAAAACATAAAAACCTAGGGACTCCATGGATATTACAAAAGAAATCCCAGCACCCCATGGACATGTTTACCGAAAAAAACCCCAGGTCAGAGAACCCCCAGCACCTGTGACAGTCTGCTTGAGTGATGAGTGAAAAGGAGTTGCTCAGTATTCGATTACCTTGTCAGTAACTTGTTATGCACCTGAAAGAAGAACATACACCAGATACCAAAGTTTCGCCATGTACCAGTAGTCATCTGATAGAGCAGCATATACTATATACCAGAGTTTCCCCATGTACCGGTAGCTGTACCGGCCATCATAAAACTGAATTGTACACTGTGTACAGTACACAGCTCAGAAAGAACGGTGTAATTTTGTACAACACAATTTTATTAGAGAAAAATAAATATCTAAACCTCTCAAATTTCGATATTATTAAAAGATTTTCATTCGAATTTCAAACTTGCAAATTCTTGCACTAAAAATATTGTCCTTGCCAGTAGACTAAAATCCGATTCTCATGTACAACACTAATTTCTTAAACGTGTATATGTTTATTTCTATAAGCATATCATATATAAAGTTGTAGTTGGGGGCTTGGGGCTATCTTTTAAAAATCCCAATCGTTTGTGTAACAGTGTAAGGATAGTCTTCTTCTATAATTCCATTTCAAAAAAGTCAAAAGTGATTGGTACATAAAGTGGAGCATTAGCGCTTAAGTGGAATATTAATCCGCACCAAGTCCCTAAAAAATTGTGCCAAATCTAAATGTAATCAATTCTACCATATAGAATGAATATTCTTGAAATAGGTTCACTAAAGCAGAGGCCATGATCATGTTATAAATTTAGTTGTCTCCACCCATGCATTCGGCTGAGTAGTTTGCTTTTCCTTAGACACCGTGAGCGTGCAGCGGTCGAAGCCAAAATTTTGTACCAAAAGCATATTTTGCTAGGGAAAAGTAGCTTTTGTGAGAATATAGAAATTGAATCCACTTCTAGTAAAGAGACAGAGAGAAAGATAGTGTCAAACATAACAACATTGTAAAATATTGTTTAGGACAGCTGAGTAGAGTACCAATTCAGATTTTAGAACATCTTCAATCTGGTAAAGATGAAATTTTGAGACTTCCTTTTCATAGTTTGTCTGGCACTTCCTTTTTATAGTTTCTTTTTTGCATAATTTTCACATTGAGTGAATTCTGTCCTGATAATTTTTTTTTAAGGTAGTGCCATCAACAAAATAGAAAGTAAGAGTTATACACTAACCTTTTTAGACTACTAAAATTCTCAGTTCATGGTGGGACACCCATTTTCGTTAAAATATACTGATAATAACATCACATAACGCTGTTTTAAAGTGTACATCACTTTACCCAACTTTTTTTATTTGACATTATCCCTTCTTAAAATGTGTTTTATGTTTGTTGGCTCAGCAAGCATTTAGATTTGTTAATATTAGTGAAGCTAGCACAATGAATGAAAAATCACCCGAATCCAAACGGCTATTTTTCTTTATTCTACAAAATCCAAACATTAAAACGTGCAAAATCTCGCACGAAAACAGATAAGAGTTAGCTAACAACATAAAAAATAAGGAGAGCAATGATTAAATAAAATAATCTCTTATACATGATCTTAACGGAATAAAATTTCCTCTACCGGTTATCAACTTATTTCTCTATGTTACATTTCTTCCCCACCAGAAACTAAAATCAAGCCCACCCCGCTTTCTATAATCCAACCTCTGACTTAACCCTCCTATGTATATATGTAATTAATACACGAGAATATGAATTAAAAAAAAATTTAAGAACAGCAAAGCCGTCGCTCATCCACTCAAGACTTCCCTTCGGGACTCTTTCCAATTCTCTTGAGATGAGCTACCACGGCCTTTTCTACCACGGCCTTTCTTTGATTCCGATAAATAATCGACTTTTGTAAAATTAAATAAAAAAAGAAAGAACACAAACAAATGAAGGAAAGAACCGGTTAGCTTATTTAGAAACCAATGACTCAGGTGACCGGCCCGGTTTAAGCAGCCGTTGGCTCTTGCTCTGGCCAGGGGCCAAACAGGTCAGTGTTATAAAGAACCGACCCATGAGCTGGCCATGCAAGATCGGGCTCCTCTCGTAACAATTGCTTAACGGGCATGGTTTGGTTGCTCCTAATTCCAAAAGAGGCTGACTTTCTCAGCTTCTGGAGCTCCTCTCCCTGAAATCCCCAATCCAGTTTACCACTTGGTGATCCCCAATCGGAGAGAACAGCTGGGGTAACAGCTGCTGATGTGGCAGCTGAGGTCATGACGGAAAGGGAGGATGGCCGAGCTACCGGGCTTGACCGGCGGTCGCAAAAGCTCTGACTCCGCTTCGCAAAGGCATTTGCTCGTGAGTTCATGATGGCCCTTGCCATTGAGTGGTCCATACCAGAACCATTAAGCTGGCTTGTCATTGGAGAAGAAGGGAGGTTAGATTCATAGCCTGAGAACAATTGTGATGGGTTGAATTCGGATTCGGGTGCACTCTGCTTGAGAGATATGGCTTGGAGCTGAGATAATAAACCGGAATCAACAGAAGCAAACGAGTCAAACCCAGGGCTCAGGTTACCATTTGGTGCGCCCCAGTTTCCTCGTTGAGGTGGAGTATTAGGCATTTTGTCAAACAGCTTCTGGGCATACTGATCTAAACTGAGCAAATCCATATCAAGATCCAAATCTCTTGCCCCAATTGGAGTATTCAGCCTTGAGGGCATAGGAGATGAAGCAATTGGGGAACCAGATCCATTTTGTTGCATCATTAGCAAAGCAGTTGCCATGTCAAGGTTGGACCCAGCCCGAGGTGACCCACCTGATCCGACAGAAATCGCTGACGGGTTTACGGATCGGAGCTCCTCTGGCTTGTGTGCGAAGAAACAGATCCGTCGCTTGCACCCGACCTCATCTTTACACAATCTAGTGCGGTATTGCGCCGGGTGGAGCCATGACTCAAACACCCCATGAGCATACTCACAGTTATCAGCCTTGCGGCAAGTGCCCTTACGGAAGTCAGGGCAAGGCACACAACTGTAAAAGAACTTGCGTGGGTCTCTTCGGCGTGCGTTCTCTCCAGGGTGGACGAAGGGACACTCCGTCCAGTCATGAGAGTAGGCACGAGAGCAAGGCTTAATTTTGAAAGCATACATGCGAAATTCGTCGGTACTGTATATCCCAGTTTTTATGTCTGGCAAGGTAAGATCAGGCGGGTATTCCTTCTTCGAGTCTTCCCTTGTGAGAACTTTCTTGGGCGGGGTCGAGGGAGGAGAGGCGGATGCCGCTTTGAGAAGTGCACGAAGTGACTTATCAAGGGTGTGAGGTAGGTTTCTCGGGATTAGGTCGCCTGGTCGGCGTCCAGAGGAGTCTAGAGATTCCACGTCAGCACCAGCGGAGATCAGGAGAAAGACGATGTCGGCGGCCGTGGCGGCGCCGCCGCAAGCTGCGAGGTGAAGCGCTGTGACGCCATCAGTAGAGGAAGCACGCGTAGCTTCAGACGGAAAGGAAGCAACAATAAGGCTTACTACAGAGGTGCTTCCGTACAGAGAAGCAATCATTAGAGGAGTGCGCTGCTCCATGGCGACGTGATTGATGGGAGAGGCGGAGGAAGGCCCATACCACAGAGAAGAACAAGAGAGCAAGGGGAGGTGGTTGTCCGACAATCGCCGGAGTGAAGCGAGATCATCGGAGGCTGCGAATTCGAGTAGGATGGATGGATCGGCCAGTGAAGGCGGTGTGGGGGACTGTTTTCTTGGACCGCTGCACATAGTGGAACAAGGTGGGAATATGGGTGAATAAGGTTGGATGGGGAGTGCTAATAAGAGGTATGGCGCTCAGGGTCCTTTTGTAGTTGAGAAAAGGAGGAAGAATAAAATAATGGAGACTGTGGGATAGGGAAGATGGAGAGAAAGTCGGAGTGTCATTGTCCTTTTCTTAAAAGCTGAATAGTTATGTGTTGCGGGTCATTCCACACTACAGTGATTCATTACAGAGTCGATTAGGAGACCGGTGTCGGACAATTGGAGGGAGCAGGTCGGTTCACTTGCTGTGCTTCTTGGGTCCATTCTTTCTTTTTCTTGTTTCTCATCGCGTGGTCAAAAAGGTAAGCTGCCCGGGTTGCCTTCTTCCTCTCTTCCTTTTTTTAATTCCATAATTATGTTTCTTTTGCTTTTGCCCATCTAAAAAGGGATTATTTTAGTTTTACGTCCTCACTCCTCATTATTTAAATTAACATTTTCTCTGTTGACAATTTCTATCTTACCAATGTTTGGCTCGTTTAATTTTTTTTTTTTTTTTGCATTAATAAACTCAGGCATACATGGAATATCGATAATTAATAAGCACCGTACGATTTGATTGCATGGTCTCATATTATATTTTACAAGAAATTAAAATCAATTGGAAGCTTTCAAAACATTTATCTCAACCTTTATTTGTATTTGTAAGTTTGTATGCAAAAGTTATCTTACTCAACTGGGTAAAGTGTGAAATTTTAGCTGGTTTAAATGCGTTTATGTCATGTTTGTCCACAACAAAATAGGCTATGGTTCTGCTCACCAAATACAAACTTTTAGGAGGGCACATACGAAAGCTTTTAGAATGGACGCCAAGTAGAACTCCAAATTGAAATAAATGTTTTTTGGAGTTCGACGTTTATTCTTTCTTTTTTTTCTTTTTTTTGTGAGTTGAAGACTTGAAGCCCGACGTTTATTCGGACGCTCCTTTTTTTCTCTTCCAACGTGGGATTCTTTGGACTGGTTGGGATGGTGGGACCGCTGCGAGCGAAAGTGGTATGGACCTTTTGTTCCTCCTAATCCGAACCTGCCACGTCACCGTAGAGCACTGTAAGAATTACCGGCTCCTTCGTTCAGTGCCGACACGTGCCAGTAGCGACGACTTGGTTTGACTGGAAAATGATTTTAGTCTAAGAAGCCCACCTTATTTTACCGGCTTAATCTATTTTGTCACGATTGGATAAAAAATAATGGGATGATTGATCAAACCATATTAAAATATATTAAAACATCAATGGTTAATGACAAATGGAAGATTGAAATTAGTTAAATTATATTTCCTGGTTACTGATGGTGAACAACTATGGAGCTATTCCAATTAGTAAAAGGATATCTCCAGTTTTTCTGTACTTGAGAGGTGATGCGGAAGGAGTTAGGGGAGTCACGCGCAATGCACTTGGCACTAAAGGGTGACGCGGTTGGTTGTTGCGGAGTCAGTCTTCCACTATTTCTCCGTTATATTCTCTGGAGAAACGCCGTTAACCCACACGGGCGCTTCAAAATATCATTGTAACTTTTACCATTGACCCTCAAATTATTTTAAAATATAAAAATGGTTGTTTCTGATATGGTGTTGTATGGAAAGGAACGACGCGGTTTGGTGATCAACGGTTGAGGTTTACTGAAATTATGATACTGCGCTCTACAAGTCCACTGGAGCTTGATGGGGAGTCTGTCTCGTTATTGTCTGCATCAGAATTCAGAGAGAGATTGTTAGTGTTATGCTAGTACACGTTTATGAGTGTAGCATGGCATGAAAAGGAGAGGAAACAATAACATGCATTGAATCAGATAAGTTTCAAGGCACACTAAAAAAGAAGATAAGTTTCAAGGAGAGTAATTCCTTGATCAAGTTTGAAAAGCATGGCAACATTTATTATGAAATTAAAGTAAACAGAAAAAAGTAAAACTAAAAACAAGTTTGTTGGACTATTCTTAGTCTTAAACTAAACCTTTGACCTCATGAACCATGATAGTAATCATTCATTTGAAATTTATTCCATAACAAAGTATAACATCTTCATATTTATCATAAAGAGCAAGAAATTTTCATCAAATTTATCGTTATTATTAAAACCCCATAATAATCAAATTTCACAATACTTCTCTAAATGGGCTGTTGAGTCGAAATAATTCAACCTGTAAATACTTGAAAAACTGACAATTTTAAAAATAAAAAATATGAATGGTACCATGTTAAATCATAAATTGATATTATTTCTCCAGGAATTTTCTGGCAGCGAAAATATCACCCATTTTGTCATCCGCCACACAAAATTTTGTTCTGAATGACCACATAAAAATAAATTTGATTCCCTTGACAAAATGGGCAGACAGCGACAACCACAATGACATTCAAAGGAAGGAATGGATATAAAAATGTTTTGCTACATTAAATTGGTATTCAGTGGAGACCTGTCACATCCGATTCCATTTAAATCCGCTGTTCAGTTTGATTTCTTGCTAAGCAAATTTTCCCTTCGTGGGTCCTTTTGACATTCATGTCCATTATTTACCTTTATTTACGGAAAGATATTATTCACCCACTACAAATTTTCTTGTATTGGATTTGGACAGTTCTCTTGATGAAACCGTCTCTCCTGCTAGCCAGTAATTTCATCTGTGGCTGTAAAATACCGAATACAATTTTTTTTTTCTTGTTTATTTTTTCGTACAGTTTTTCTGCGTCAATATTCGAGATGGTATAAATTCTTTGCAATTTGTAAGAAAATTCTAGCAACACAAATATGTTGGGAATAAAGGGGATTTCAAGATTTTCTAAAGAGTCATTTTCATTTGATCCCGTTTCAAAGTAAATCTGTGGAGATTTCAAGCGGAGCAATATAAGTTCAGGGGAGGTTAGATTTCCTGGTCTACATCCTCCGCAATGCAGATTTTTTTATTTTTAGAAAATGAAATAGATATATTTAAAAAATCGAAAAGATAATGGTATTTTAATGACATAACAAATGTGTAATTTAATATGAAACCGCATGTTTCATGTAGTTCCTTGATATATTTGAATTTTGCTTCAAAATGCGCCATAATATATCAAGAGTGAGGTTGTGCTACTACATAGCGCATTTTGATCTGAATTATAGTTGCATATTTTTTTGCTAATAGTTAATCTGTTCTGCTCAACATGATTTTATATAAAAATATCTTCGATATAAAATTTTATATTTTTAGAATTTATTTAGTATTCTTTTAAGTAAATAAATAAATATTATTTGATTTAAAGATTCTAGACTATTCAGAAGTAGTGTTTTTCTATCTATCTTAAAAAATAGTAAATAAATTATAAAAAAAATATAATATTTAGTCTCAAAATACATTTTCATATGAATATCATAATGAACGGATTTCACCAACAACATAGTGTGTATTTCAAATTTTAGTCCCATCAAGATTTTTTAATTAAGTTCTGTAGAATTTCACGATACTGGTTGAACTGGAACAAAACTATTCAAGAATCCACTTTAAAAAAAAAAACTGAATCAATACTTTTCTCTGATCTTTTTAAAAAAGCGAAGGCTCGAAACTGGAAAGATCTGAAATACCTCCTTCAGTGAATCAACGAATCACTCAAAAGTTAAAAGGAATATATATAACATAAAATTGCTTGAAATATATGAAGATAAACTATACAATAATCCTCAAATCATTGAAGAAGCATTTATTTATTTTTTGTGTTTCCAAAACCCATCATTTAAGACCAATTTTTATGTTTGGGTGTTACCGAAATAGTGCTAATTCAGAAATAACTGTTATTTTTGGTGAACTATTTTCAGCACAACATGTTTGGATGAAAAAAAAAACGCTATTCTCAGCAAAAGAATAGCTCGGGTTAGCTGCTATTTCTATAAAACGTTGGGTTAGTGGCTCTTCCGAACTTAGAAATAGTTGTTATTCCGAGTTATTCCTTAATTTATCCAAACGCACCCTAATAAATAGCACAACCGAAAGTAACAATTTTGTGAATATATCTGTTGCACCAGAAGCAATACAAAATGTTGAACAGGACAGCTCAAAGTATTTGGAAATAAATAATTTGTTTGCTTTGATCATTGATCCGGGTTTAATTTATGAAATAGGTCCCACATGGTGGCTTGGTGCAATCAAGTCTTACCTAGAATACGAAGCATGAGTATATCTGATCTTGTTAACCCTTGTTTTAGGGGACAAATATTTTATTATATTTTGTAGTTTATATTGTCATTTTCAATGTCTTGACTGTTTAGGAGAAAATTATATGCAAATTTGTATGGTGAGCGCTGTTACTGATCTCCAACATGGACCTATCTTAGTGTTTAATTACGACTATATCATCATATGCACGATACAGCTAGGATGCAAGCTATGTCGTTTCCAAGAAACGGAGACGTTAGATCATATCATGTGGTCTTGTCCATTCGCAAAAAGATTTTGGAGGGGCCTACTGGCACACTACAATATTTCTTATCAGACTGAATTATGATGAATCCGGGCCTCTCGAAGATGAATCGGGATAGAGTGAATGTTGTGTGGGCGGCAGGAATGTGGGCCCTGTGGCGCGAGAGAAATAGAAGGGTTTTCTCAGACGAGAGGAAAACAGAGCTCATCTTGTTAAATGATACGACAACCGAAATATTATTTGGTCCCAAAGGGTTTAGGAGTAAAAGCGGTAAGTTAGGAGGGATATATAACAGGGAGTGGGTTAAATCACGCAGGTGATTTTTGTGCATTACTCATGGTAATTTTTGCAAGCTGAAAACTGTATCTTTATCTTTGGTTTAGGTTTAAGTCTTTTGGCTAAGGTCTGTGTAAATAATTTTTATACATCAATATATCTGTTGGTGACATTTGGCCGCCAACCATAAAAAGAAGACTATATCATTATATCATTATAAGATTGAAAGAAGTGAATGTCTTCCAAAATGATCTTATCATTTTTTTTTTACATTATCACTCTGTTATTTCCGGCCAGTATAATTTATTAAATTGTTCTAGCTAATTGCATGTCCAAATAAAATCACTTCTGTTCATTTCAACTAAAATTATAAAAAAAAAACAAAAAACAAATGTTAAGTCGTCAAAAAGTGATTGCCATCTTTACAACATGTCATTACTTTTCATTTCCATTTTCCTAGCTATATAAATAAGTATATATATGATTCTATATATGCAAAAGAAAATTTATCAAAAATTGCGGAAGTGTGTGAATTTTTAAGTAGAACATTGTTGGAAATTTTCACACACACACGCATGGTCTCAATGAACAATTTATATTTGAAACTAGCATTTGATCATGTATGGAATTATTAGAGTCATGTTAGAGTTGTAAATTGCTTTTGTTGATTTTGCTGAATAACATATCATCTTAAAAATTGAAAGAATGAATTTAATTTTGCCTTTTGGGTTTTCATATTATCACATTATTAATATTTAGAAAATCAGCTTTTAATTTATAGGAGGCAATACATTTATTGTGGGAGGTCGTAGGTTAAAGATCCAATTGAAAATTTTCTTATGAATATATAAAATGAGTAAGGCTAGGGTGTGATATGCTCATCAAGAGGGTTTGATGAGCACAACTCCAAAAGTTCATCGGATCGATTTCATATGCCAAATCTAAACCGTTGAAATCCATATACTTCATGAGTGATGCATATACATGCAAAATTTTGAAAGTTTTGAGTGTATTTGCTATACGGTCAAGCGGTCAAAAAAATGAACATTTTATAAGTTATTTTATATATTCAATTTTTATTATTTCTTTGACCGCTTGACCTTGTAGCAAATAAACTCAAAACTTTCAAAATTTTGCATGTATATGCATCACTCATGGAGTACATGGATTTCAACGGTTTGGATTCCGCATTTGACATCAATCTGATATACTTTTAGAGTTGTACTCATCAAACTCTCTTGGTAAGCACATCACACCCTAACTGTACTCATATAAAATAATTCATAACATAATCATTGTGCTCATTTTTTTACAAATCATTTGATCTTACAAGCCAAGAATAGCTAAGAGCTAGACATGGGTAGTATATTTATTGATACTCTTTTGACTTCATGTAATGTACAAGTCATAATACTTTTTCATCTTGACCAATGTTATCAGAATTGGACTGGACATTGAATTGCTAAAGATTCGGTTCAATGGTTCACTAGTCAGACCGGTGGTTCAACTGGTTCAATTGCTAGTTTTTTAAAATATATATAACTTATAATTTGAAAGCCAAACTGGATATATACAATGAGAGTATGTATCTAGTTCAATAAAGCATGCAATTCTAATAAACTCTAACTAAGATTACATGTCACAAATCATAGAGAAAATAGAAAAAACAATTACATAATAGAAGTCCAATATTTTATTATCTGATACACTTGACACTTGACACATAATATATTGCAAGTAACCTCATGATACAAAATAAAATGTTTAACACTTCTAATAGTTACGACAATTAACTAGCAACAAAATTTAAATTCTAAAACTTAGAAATCTAAAGCTAAGTAAAATGTCACTCAGTAACTGAAATATCATGGTTAGAATCTGCATGTCCTAGGTCGTCTCCTACGGTTTCTCTAGCCTCGACACTTTCATTTTCTTGCTCTTGAATTCTTTCTGTATTGTTTGTGCATGGGTCTTCAATCACATCACCGGAATCAAATTCATCCAAATTTAAAAATTTATCAACAAAATAAAATTCTTAAGTACACAACAGTCTAAATGAAAATCATGATTAAAACCCTTAATTAGAAATGAAAAGGCAAATTGGTTCTATATATATATATGAAATATGAAAATTTATTTGAGAGGAACAATATCTACTCGAGTACACACTTGGTAAAACTGGTATTTTATTTTGAGTCAAACCCAGCTGTGGTGATATTGAGATCTGAAATGGTATTAGTTGTTGAGGACCTCTATTTAGTGGTATTGTTATGAGATGTTACTTCTATTAAATCATAAATTGAATGCTTACTTTTCTGTTTGCACATATATGATAATTCTTAAGTCATGAAAATTTTATCATTATTTTCATTACCTTGTATCGTGAGTCTTTCTATTTGTTTACAAAACTCCTCAATGTCATCAGCCATCAACAATTAAATTATCGCGTGACATTTTACTAGTATAAAAATAGAAATTTTGAAAGGGAAGTAGTATAATTGGCTAGGAAAATATCTTAGAGTTGTTATATCCAAAGATCGAGAGTTCGATTTCTTCTCACGAATCTTAGTAGCTATTAGCAAGTTTAAAAAAAAAAAAATGGAAACTGAATCATCCGCCCATCATTAAGTTAGCTAATCGCTAATTGACACGTGACATCTATGGGTCCACCTTTTAATTCATTAATGAAGATTTTATTTATTTTATTAATTGATTACAAATGACATTCTTTGCCTTTCTCTGAGTTCGGTTCTAATTTCATCTTTCTGTTTTTTTTTTCACTTTTTTGTTTTTTTAATAACCTTCTTTGATTCTGTTGTTTTTGTTTTGTTTTGTTTTTACTGTTTCATTTGGCAATTTAAAATGACCTTAAATGTATTGAGCTATCAATAACTTTTATCCTTATTTTTCTTAAAATAAATCATTTATATATTTTCTTCTCTTTGCATACCCAACCAACTAATTGTCAGAATTTGCATATTTAATGAAATTAACATTTAATAAGAATACATAAGCATTTATGGAATAAAATATGATAATTTTTCGAAAAAGAAAAAAAATACAATGTGACTATGTCAATTTCATATTCAGATATTATTTAAAGTATAATATCATAGAAATATTTTATTTTGTTACTTATTGAACACAAGAAATCATTACGACAAGAAATTACTTGAATAGGTGTAATAGGTGCAGATGTTGTAAGCACATCTAATTTTTTTATAGTTGGTAACTACTACCAAGTTTTTCGAAAAAAAAAAAACAAAAAAAATTACTCAAACTTTGAAATTTTCTTTTTCTCACTATTGAGAGGTATAGAGAAAGAAACAACGGGTGCAGATTTTAACAACAAAGTTTTGACTCAAGCAGCAGTGACGTGAGATATATTTTTTATTTAGATTGTATTATCCTTGCTTTAAAAGAAGGTTAATAAAGAAATATTTCTAAATTTCTCCAATTAGAAAAAGTACAGGCAAGTGATATCACCAAAGATTAATTACCTGGAATTTCCATTAATGATTTGACCCGCACAATGTGACATATTTGATCAGTATGTTTTGGAATCTGTATCATCACCCCAGCCCCCAGGTATCTGAAGTGCAAGTAGAAAATTCGGACCGTTCTTTTAGCTGAGATATCTCAACTTTTGCATGACCAACGTGTCCGGTGCCTATTCGGGAGTGATGTAGGGGTCAGTGTTATCTGTGCTTTGTGATTTGTGTAAAACGTTTTTAAATGGTTGGAATTTTTCATAAAGTCACACAAAGTTTGAGATATCTCAGAGGTTACGAATTCCTTTTAGCTTGGACAAGTCTCAAAGAAGACCCCCTACAATTATATAATAGGGACCGAGTTGAGTTGGAAACTTGAATATGGATGGAATTAATTTGAACCGTTTATTTTTTTTAAATTGGACCTCAGGTATCTGAGGTGACACGGACTCTAGCCACATCACATCAAAATTGAATCTGCATCCTCTAAAGTAACTCAATTTTTTAGTCAGATCTGGACCGTCTGATTCGAATCGGACTGTCAGATTAAAGGGGTCCCATTCACTCCACTTCGAGCCAGATTGGTCCTAATTTAAATCAGACGGTCCGGACCTAAACTAAAATGGATTACTTTAGAGCATCTGGACCCGCACTAACGTAAAATTTAAGTTTAATTTCAAACCGTTCGTTTAGAATCCGAATCTATCTTTTTCATATCAGTAATGCACGAGATCTTTTAAAGATTTGTACAGTTATGTAACGAACGGATCAAATCTTCACTACTAATCTGTGAAAATTTGAAACCCAAAGTTCAAATTGATTTTTACGAACTTTCGTTTCTTTTTGTCTGTATCATAATAAAAGTAAAATTAGCGACAAAACCATAGGACCAAAAATAGAAGTCATTACTTCCAAATTTTTTATTTTACATTACAACAAAAAAAATGAAATATCTTTCTAAATTTATTTTATTTCTTAAAAAAAGTATCTCAAAAACTAGATAACAGAAAAATATGTAAGAAAAAGGTAACAAATAATTTTTATTGTTGAAAAAAAAAGTAATATTGTAGGAAAAAATAACTTCATTTAATCTAATAAGTATAATTAAAAAAAGATAATTAAAATCTTTTATTTGGAATTTTTTATTGTCGAGAAAACTAATATTGTCATTTTCAATATTGCAAAGTACACTTTTGTCAATGTAATTATGTATTCTATGAAAGTATAGTCAAATAAATTATTTTTGTACTCAGCCATAAAAACAAACTAATGGATGCAAATTGGCTAATATAACTTCAGTGTCATTTTAGTCTATATAACACAAACTCTAAAACCTATCAAATTGATTTTGAATGACTAATCCAAACCGTTCAAACCGATTTACATTATGAGTGATGCGTTTACATACAATTTTTTTTTTATATTTTCGAGTTATTTTAGTATCAAATCAAGCGGTAAAAATATTGAAAAATAAATGTATTAAAATTAACTTAAAACTCACACATTTGACCGCTTGACTTAATACTAAATAAATTCGAAAAATTATAAATTTTGCATGTAAATGCACAATTAATGAAGTAGATCGGTTTGGATTCACCATTTGAAGTCGATGTGATAGGTTTTAGAGTTAGTGTTATATAGGTTGAAATGACACTAATATTATACTAGTCAAACTCTTGATTAATATTTGTTGGTATGTACATAACTTTTCTAATTTAAAAGATTAAAAATAGCCTCTTTATTAACCTCCCTTTTGAAAAAAAGCAAAGACAATATGATCTAAATAAAAATAATTCTCCCACCACAACGCTGTTTGAGTCAAAACTTTGTTGATAAAATCAGCACCCGAAACATCACTTATTTGTTTATTTAATTATTCTGAAATGGAAGGTGAAGCCAGGAAGGAAAGAAGAAAAAAATGTCATTTTTATAATCAATTAATTGAATAAAAAATCTCCATTAATGGACAGAATTTTTCTGTCCACAGGTGGGTAGAAGATTGGGTTCAACATGATATTTTGTGCAAAAAGCGTTACTCACTTAAATTAGATTTAATTATTAATGCAACTAAAATATAATTTAATATAACAAATCTTGTACTTCATATGGGGGCATTCCATGAGAATGGCTGGCTTATTCAAATTAGGAAAGTTATAATTTTACAGTGAATAGACATGATTGTTAGGACAAGAATACAAGATTGAGTGTATATATATATATATATATTTTAAAATAGAACTAGTTTTAATTATTTTAACATAACAAGTATCTTTGATTTTTTTTTTTTTAATCAAAATCAAATCAATGGTGTTTGTTTTATTAAAATAATTAAAATTAATTCTATTTTTTTTTTTTAAAATTTGAGTGTACAAACTAAAATTTGGACAATTTGCCTGTGATGAATTCTATGCAATAATTGCACTGTTTGTTTGTACGGAAGCAGAATAATTTTAGTTGCGTTCAAACCATGTCGAAGTAAGATATTTAATCGCAACCAATTATTGTATGATATATTTCAAATTTTCAATTTCTAAGCCATCACATAAACTAAAAGACATATTGTACTATTTGGGGAGGCCATCTCTTTTCATTGTTTAAGGAATGAAAACGATATTGCTATTAAGATACAGAGAAATTGCTTTCTCGAACCAATATTTAAAAAAAAAAAAATGCTTTAGGCAGCAAAAGCGACCAAGCATATATACTTAATACTTTATGTTGAATCGGTTGTCGTTTGTATATTTGGTGATAATTCGTGGAGTTATTATTTGTTGCTTTCATTAGCAGCTCTGCCCCATAAAATAAAGAAAAGAAAAAGTATACATTGCTTTATCAGCAAGGATAATTCTGAATAATACAAGCGTACAACGCAAAAACACAAATAGCGTGACGAATAAAAGGTTGACCGATTCTCCATTGGTTGTCTATCTTGACGCCTATTTCTATACAATTTCACGGGTGAATAAATTATACAATTTTTTAAAAAAATATGTGGGTATATTGACAATTGACCTGGCCTGGCAACAGACGACCGTTGATTTGGATTGTATAATTTCTCGGTTCCTTCTTTGACCCATTATCCAAATCAGCAAATACTATCCAAACTAGAAGTCTTGCTTCAATAAATGTTTAGATAATTCTACGCTGGAACTTGATATATACAATAGAGACATGAAATTGGTAAGAAACAACAAGGCAATGATTGGGATTGTTTCAATTATTTTGTGAGACATGGATTAGAAATAATAAGTGTAGTTTGCTGGGACATAATTACGGTTAGTCATTTAATGTTGAACGAGATTGAAAATTATTGGAAAAAAAAAGGTTTATTCAATGATTTCTTGTTGAAGTATTTCAATAAATATTTATGTTATCTGATTAATTGTCAATCAAAACGAAATTCCCAAATTAAATAGTTGCATCTGTACTGACAACTCAAACACCAAATTAACGGATGCTATTGTTGTTAACTTGTTAAGGTACAAATCATATTTGTGTTATTTAATTTACACAAAATACATAAAAGTTTGCGCCATATTAGTACCCAACATACATTAAAGTTTACACCAACTCATTTTACTCCATGGCTCACCGTAGCTCATCTCTCTCTTTCTCTATACTAGTCAAGTGCCCATGCGTTGCAATGGAGATAGAAATATTAAAAAAAGAAACAAAATTTAAAAAAAAAAAGATGAAATGGGCTAAATCCATGTAAATTTGATGGTCTAAATCAAATGGAATTGATTGCCGCCTAAATCAAACCAATTACAAAAGATTGGATCAGCCTAATTAAAATTGCTACATGGGCCGAACTGAATAACAATGAAAGAAAGAAAAAATCACGGCAACCTAGTTCTAATTAAAGGAGGTGAATTTGGACAAAATAAACTAATAGCCCATGCCAAACCAAAGTAAAGAATTGGGCTGGCCTGTGACTAACGCAGAAAACAAAATTGAAATGAAGCTCTCATTCAAACTGACGTGAGGCCCCCACATCCCTTCAACCAACCAGCATTCAACTCAAATCAAATATTGCTGAATTTGAATGATATGCTCCCAGCGACTCAAGCTCTCTCCCTTTAGACGCGGCTCATGAAAGACCACTTGCAGGACAGCCTCACGGCTCATTCTACACCATACCCACAACATCTCAAGCCTCGGGAAGAAGCGCGCACAACAACAGAGAGAAAAAACGCGTCTTCTCTTGGTTCTAAATGAAACAATTTTTATGTATCTCTTCATGTGGCGAGTATGGTTTAAACTAAATTTCAATTTTTACACGGTTGATAACATGAAACAAATACATAATATCTAAATTTGTGACTAACGGCTGAGATTTTGATATACTTTTGATGAGAGGCTGAGATTTATTCAATCAACGGCTGAGATTCTCTCTGGACAAATAGATGCTTGGATCCTAAAAATTTCAACGCTCTATTATAGTAGTCCTGATATATATACAAAAAATAAATGGATATAAATTCATACTATCTAAATTATTTAATGCATGATTCTCGTGTTGGCTAAAGGCGAGTCAGAACTAAAAATTATCTTAACAATAATTAGTAAGCCACAAATTGCAATCAGCACTAAACTAATAATCTGAGAGGAATGGTGGCCTGTTAATATATTACAAGCAAGCTGTTTAAAAGGGAGATAGAGGAGAGGAAAAATGGGCCTAGTATTTAGTGGGCCGAAGCTGTATGACAAGAGAAGCTGGCCCGTGAAACTTATTGTAATTAATAACTTGCTACCATTTAGTTTAGCTGTAATTTTTATTTTTCTCTGAATTTTATAATTCAGAATGTATAAATGTTAGGACAGAAAAGCAATGAATGGGTGCTCATTTTCTAAATGATATCTTTTAGGAAAACCAAAACACATATTTTGAAGAATACCCAATACTTTTAGGAATTCCGCAAAAACAGAACAAGCCTCCATCAACTGAATCATAATAAGTATTTTTCTTTGAGTGAGACTACGGATACGGTACTATGCATAGCACATTTTGATCCGTACTATGAATCAATATTATCTCAATTTTAAAAGTGAAAACAATCAGTTTTTATATTTTTTACAATATTTTTACTATTTTGTATAGATTGGAAGAAAATCAATTGATTTAAATATTATAGACTATTCAAATGTAGTGATTTTCTACTAATCTAAAAAATAAATAAAAATATTATGCATGTACATTACCATATGGAGATCCTAATAACGGTTCATATTGAATATTTGAACTTTGAAAATAAAAATAATAATTCACAGTACATACTAATCTGCATTATGCATAATATCATAGTCTCACTTTAATTTTACAATATTTTTGTGTTAGCAACAGTAAAATAATTCAGCATGAGAGAATATTATTGAGTATGGCTAGTACAACATTAGTGTCATTCCAACTTATATAACACTAACTCAAAAACCTATCGAATCGACTTCAAATGGTAAATCCAAACCATTCAAACCGATCTACTTCATTAGTTGTGCTTTTACATCAAAATTTATAATTTTTTGAATTTATTTAGTATCAAGTTAAGCGGTCGAATGTGTGAGTTTTTAAGTTAATTTTAATAGATTCATTTTTTAACATTTTTATTGCTTGATTTGATACTAAAATAACTCGAAAATATAAAAAAAAATGTATGTAAACACATCACTCATAAAAGTAAATCGGTTTGAACGATTTGGATTAGTCATTTGAAGTCTATTTAATTGATTTTGAAGTTACTATCAGATGACACCAATGTTATACTAGCTGGACTCAATATTATTAACATTCAAGTATAAGTTATTAGTTCACTTCTAGAAGGTCTTAGATACAAATATCAGAGGGACATTTGTGAGCCTTTTTCAGTATACAAAAGTAAAAAAATATGCTCCTTTCAGTTGATACTATTAGCATTTCATTGCTTGAAAAAAGCACATACTGGCGGTGAAAAAGAAAATGCTCCCTCCAGTAGAAGTTTGCAGCACGGTAACAAAATCTGTGAATTATTTGTTTTTACACCTTCCTGAATAATAGACAAATTAAACGGTTTTTAAACTATATGTGAATTTGACAAATTTTATGAATTACTTCAAAATATTCCCAAGTTTTCAAGAACTTATTTCTTTCGTAAATTTTTTAAAATTGTAATATGTTTATATGCATGATAAAGATACACATTAATATTATATCGGAATTACAAACTATATATAGTGTTCTTTCTGCGTCAGGATCAAACTCATTGATGACCTAAAATTATGAAACTGAATTTGGTACCAAAAAAGCTAGTGAACCAAACAAAATCAAAGAAAAAGACACACTTTCGCGTGAAATTATTTTCGAATTTTGAATTATCACTATTTTGTCCCTATTATGAAAGCCTGACAGAATAAGAACAAATGATTCTGTTTTGTTTGCTGCTTTGATGGTGGTCCAAACACCACTAACCATTGCACTTTCCATATATTTGTAGAATGCAGCAGGCTCAATATTATTTTATTTAGTTTAAAGCCTGCTTAGCTGATTATAAAGTTTTCCGGGCTTTTTCTATTAACAATTATATCATCCACAACTGGGCTCATAAGCCCATATTGTAACTCATTTGTAGGCCCATAAGTCCGAAAAGGCTTGAATAAGATTTAATCAGATGATGATTATTGATGATAAAAAAGTTGCCAAAATTTATCATTCTCCAAGTTTATGACTGATTTAATTGATGTGATCCATATCAATCTGTAAAATGCCTCTTTGTTAGTATCACGTTTTTTTGCAAGAACATTTCAAATTGTAAGTTTTCAAAACGGATATATTTTTTGTAACTGTGGTCCCCTTTAAAATTTTTGTTTACCAACCTAGATAATATTTGCTACTTCTACCTGTACCTAAATAAAAATTGTTGTCATTCACAGAGGCACACAGATATTAAAGAGAAAAATCTGAAATCAAAGAGTGTCATTAAAGTATTCACATGTCTGTAGTTCTCACGTGTAAGTTGACAAGAGGTTTTCATTAATTAAGAAAACTAAGTATCAAATCACGTTATGTACGCTAAACTTAAATTATTCTAATTCCCTGTACATTCTGTAGTATGTGGCCATGTAGATCGAAGCGGCTGAAAGATTTCCCATGTATTTCTTTACAAGGTGAAATCGTCTCCAGTTTATAAACAAAGGCAGGCACCATTTATCTTTACTGGTAAATGGTAATCAATATTGCATCAGCAACGCTGGAAAATAAAACGCATTTTTTTTGAACTTTCGAAAGCAATATGCAGATCATATATTTTTTTTTTCTAAATATTGAATTGTTCCACATACATACATACACACATACCGTTATGTTAGGGATACGGCACCTCTCTGGTTTGTTTTACACTGGAGAGAGAAGAGACTTGTCCAATAAGTTTGTTTATTTGGTCAAGGCAAACTTCCGCAAAGACGAAGATTCTTTTTTAATTTTTATTGTGCTTGACCAAGCGTGGTTGTCTTCTCTCTTAAACCTAGATTATAATACTGTTTCAGATCTACCTGAAGTATTTTTTTATTTTTTCTTGAAAATTGAATTGGTTCTTTGTAATCATACTTCCAGCAATATTCAGGCTAACTTAAAACTCCATGCAGGCGTCTATATAGACCTAGTGGTGTAAACGTATCGGATATTATCCGATTTTATCTGAATTCAAACCTGGAAAATTATTTGAGCTATTCGATCCATCAATTCATATTCGCATTTGAGACTATCTGTATTTATATTGGTGTCTGAAATATTATAACATATAAGAATATGATTTGATCACTAACTATCTGTATCTGATCTAGTTACACCCCTAAGCCACAATAAAGATACTCTTTATTCTTAAATTAATTTTAAATTGCAATGATTTATTATTTATATTTTTTGTCACACCAATGATATACTACTAATATTTTTTAGTGCAAAACATTATTATATGATCTTGTTGAGAGTAGAAACAAAAGATGCAGCTCATCTAGGATTTTTATTTTTTTGTTCTATATGCTTCAATTTTTTTTTTATCAAGCTTGGATTGGTATGTTTTGATGAATATTAATTATGACACTATAACATCAATATATGTTTTGTAACTAACAATTTTTTTTATAAAAAAAATACTAGTCTCAGACAGTCTGGTGGCAATTAGAATGCAGATGATTATGTACTTTATAATATAGAGAGAGATGCTAGAAAATTTAGAGAATAGAGCAAAACACCAACATCAACAGCAAATTAAGGAGATAGTACAAGAATTTCAAAGTTGGTTTTCCTATCTAGAGGAATAGTGCAGAGTACCATTATTTTACATTACATTGGACCTTTCACAATGCAATCTTACTTTTTTTCATTTTCTTTATTTCCTGCTTCTAAAAACTTTTGTAAAATTCATGACCCGACTTGTGTAATTTTAAATGGAATTTGAAGGCTACACCAGTAGACCTTTACATTTCTTCCTAAAAAAATTATTATGAAAAATATTAGATTTAACTTATGAATGAAAAAAAAATATTTAGATGATATTTCTTTCCCATAATATACATCAGTAATTTATTTTAATTATTTGAATTATATTTATATCCATATTTGTATCCGTTTGATATTCAATCCGTATTTCTATTTATTTAACATACGATCTATATCTGTATTCGAGATTATTTGTATATGAATAAATATAATAGATAATACGTCCGTATCTGATCCGTGTACACCCCTATTTAGACCCCACTCATTATAATAAAATTTATGAATTATATTTCCTTAAAGATAAGGATACAATTTATTTTTTCTCCATCATGCCATTACTTTTTAATTTTCTAATAATAAAAAAACAAAAATTTATATGACAAAATAAAATCTTAGATGTGTTCTATATTATTTTCTTTACACATGTGTAAATAAAAATAATTTTTTTGTGTGTATTTTTCAAGCTCTTAATAACCATTTTTAGACATTATTTATATTCACATTTGTGTATTTTTCAAGTTTTTTTTTTGTATTTTTTTTTTTGTATAAGTGGTATTGACCACCTGTTTCATTACGAAACGATAGAGTTCATACAATAGATCCAAATAAGATGCTAACATACAGTCCAACTAGGATCAACATCTAACAACTGCTAAATCTCTAACCACATATCAAAATAATAGTAGGACCAAAATAACAACTAATAGCATAGACTAACAACTAAAAGCATACTATGTAACTATCATATGATGAAAAACAAAGATGAATCTTTTGCATGTGCAAAGAAAAATAGTACATATGATATCTAATTATTTAATGTTGGCATTCAAGTTTTAAATATTGACTTATTGAAGCTCTAAGAATGAAGACACAATGAAAATAACAAAACTGGAGATATTTAAACCTCTATTTTTTAAAATAATATAGGGGTCAAGCCCCTAATCTTATATTTTTATTGATAATCTTATATTAAGCAAGAAAAATTCCGAATAAGCAAAAGTTTGTTTGAAAATTTTCAACAGTATGCATGCATGATAAATAAAACTGTCTGCACAAATTAAAGGGATACACATATATATTGTTTTTCATTTGCCAACCTATACAAATTGAGCTTGAGCCTTTCTAACTAATAAGTACAAAGGTAAGCAATCTGTACCTAAAAGGAAAAAAAAAGGTATCCAGCACTATTAACACTTGGGTATTGTCACATAATTGAACTTTGAAATTACAACGGCTTCATGTCTGAAATATTTGCATACCACCATAAGTGATTTGGCCATCTTTATCATCCACTAGCAAATGTCTCTCTTATGTGTACTATTTTTACCTCGGAAATGGTTGAAGAAATCTTTGAAATAATGAAAGTCCTAACTCCGTTGGAGGAAAGCGAAACACAATGATAATTCAATATGATCAGATAAACAATAATAAAATATATGAACCAGAAGCAGTTAATTGATCAGCTCCTAGTTCAATTTGGCTCCTTAATTAATTAGTTACTAGCCATATATACCGGAAACCGCATCTCTATATATATGAACTTCAATAGAAAATAATTACTAAAATCTCTACCATCTTTGCATAACAATAAGATGAATAAATAAAACAAATGTTCAATTTAACAGCCATGCATCTTGATTGTTATGGAGAATGTGTGATACAACCATCTTATATACGTATTCTTTGAAGGAGAGAACATGTATATAAAATAATTTTATCAAGTTAGATTGTGTAGACATGTCCTTCAAATTAATTTATTTCACTCAACAAAATTTACGCTTCTTGTCAGACTAAGAGACACTACAACATATATAATTTTTTAGAGAAAACAAAAATAAGAGTAGATTCATAATCTATATATTTAGAAACGATAATTATGATATATTTAGAATGAATTAGAGATAATAACCTCCAAGAAGTATATATATATGTAGCCACTCTTGTGACTTTGTGATGTGCATAAAGTATCAATATTTCTTGTACTCTTAGTACGTACCTGAAGTAATCTTAAGGAATGTGACACGTAATACTTTATAACCCTAGCAAAAAGACCAGCATAATATAAATAAAAGCTTTGAGAAAAAAATTGATTGAATTATTGTTCAACAGTAACTTTTAGGAAACTACTATTTTTGTCTGAGACTGCTGCGTCATCTGAAGTTGCTAAGACCACATTCCATAAAATCCATTTAAGAAGAAACTGGTCTTTGTTTTTTCTAGCAAAAAATCTTGGTTCTACCTTAAACAGGAAAGGTTGAGTATGAATGTATGATGCTTATTCGTGTGGAATTGGTTTTGGGGCCTACCTCTATATGCAGAAACAAGCAAAAAAAATGTATAAGGGTCCATTGAATCGACTATAACGAAAAAAATATACATAATGGAGACAAAAAGAAAGAAAAAAAATCTTTCATTTGTTCCAATCATACCAAACACTACAATCAAACTCTATGAAAAATGCATGCTATCTACGTCCTTTTTGATGTTTCTAGTATCTTCTACCTACATATAGTAGTCAGAATTCTGAAACCTTACTTTCACAATATGCAAAGAATCTTTAAAAGCTGCTTATAACTCCATAATCTTTAGCACTTTATTAGACCAAAATCTCTTTATTATCTAAAGAAGATCTTACAATATATCCTAAAGGGAAAGGAAAGAATTTAAATACTAACAAAATAGTAACTACAATAAAACTAATCTACAACATGAATTGGAGCATTGGAATTTTTAACACCTCTTAATTTCAGATTCATATCTCCAAATTTCTCCTTGTATCATTGGAAGGAACCTGATCAACCCTAATCTATCAAAAGATTGAAGCAAAACTACCTTTCATCCTCGGAAAGCTTTGCGATTATAGCAGTTATGAGTGAATCTTGCCTCTCAGCTCGGGCTTCGGCACGCGCACTCCTCTCGTCTTCTCTCTCTCTCCACTGTCTTGTCAGAGCCAACCTCTCCTCGCATAAGTTAATCATGGTGCGCCTCCATTGCTCCTCTTTCTCTCGCCTCTCAATCTCTCTAGCCTCCGACTCCTTGACCCATTTTGTCTGCATCTCCATCTGTTGTTTGACGATTGCATGAAGTGCAAGCTTCACCTCCCACTCAATACCTCGCCTTTTGTCGGTCATCTTTCTCTTCTTTTTGCCTTTCTCTTCAAGCGCATTTTGTTCATACTCATCGTCTTCTTCTTCCTCTTCTTCATCATCATCTTTCTCTTCATCATCTTCATTCATCCATTCCTTGCCTTCTCCTTGAACTGCTTTACCCTTTTTCTTTTCCATTGCTAATGATCTATCGATCCTTCGGGAAAATATTGTTCTCATCTCTTCATAGAATGGAAATTGTTTTCCTGCATCATCCATAGCCTCGCTTCCCTAAATACATCAAGTAACCTAATTAAGTGAAACACATTATGCAAAGTTTTACAAAAGAAGGTTCACCGATGATATGCCATAATTAATTTGCTACACATATTAATATTTTTTTTTGGACAAATGTGTTCCTTTAAGGCTGTGTAAGGAAGTTTGTCTTAATTTATTTAATGCATTAACATAATATAGGAAGCAAAGCAGTATTCTAATATTACTTTTATAAACTATAGAATAACAAATCTTTCTTTCAGATCAAAGTATGAGAGTAAACATATATATAGTTAAAATTTAAAAAGCTAAATATACGTCCATATGCACCTCACCTTTATTCTATTTTAAATATAAAATGTATCTGGGATCTATCACCTTGTTGTTCAAGAATGTCATTTAAAAAGGTAAACCAAACAGTAAGGAAATATCACCAATCACAGAAGAATAGTTTTCTGGTTTTTGATGATTTAATTACTAAAGAAAGTTTCCAAGAACAATCTTAATCAGATAATTCCTATATAAATAAGACAAACAAAACTTCTGTTATTATACTTCACCTTAAATCGGGTGACGAGGTTTTTCCATTTAGACTTGCACTGATCCGGGGTGCGACTAAAACCCTTTTGCTGGAGCCTGGCAGAGATCGCCTCCCACAGAGGCTTGTTCCTCTTAGTCGACATGAAACTTGCATCGAGATCTGCACGGATCGATAGAAACTCAGCTGTCTCAGTGTGAGTCCATTGCGGTAGCCTTTCTCGATCTACCGGCTCTGATTGCACCGGTGGGGGTGGCAGCAATGGTGGCAGCTGATGAGGTGGCGGGATCGGTTGTATAGGTTGTGAGATCGGTGATGGTATGTTGAGATAAGGGTTAGTACTGAAGTGGAAGTGTTGGAAATGTTCTTCCATAAGGGAAAGAGAAATGAATGAAGAATGAAAAAGAAAAGAAAAGAAAAAAAAGGTGTGAAAGGTTGCGATGGTTTTAGATAGAGAAAGAAAGAGAGATGGATTGGGGGTGGGGTTGAGAAGAGAAGTCGCGGTCATAGCAAAATCTGTCAACGCGGAAACTGCTTGCTTTCCCACTGCTTTATTAACTGCGTTCACATCCTCTCCAGTACTCAATTTATTGGAGGTTTCCGTGTGGGAAAGAGGGGAATGTTTTTACAAAATTGAAGACAAAAGAGTGAAAGACTTGCCTGCAAAATTTGAAAGCCCCCTGAAATTTCCAGAAATCAAATTTATGGTTTCAAACTAGCTAGGAACTGTCTTTAATGAAAAAGCATCAAAACCTTCCGTTAAATGTACAAATATGTTTGATCATATTCTATGGTGATCTAATTTATGCAAGGTTCTAAATAGTATTTAATGTGTCATAGCAAAAATGCAAAAATACAAAAAAAAAAGTTATCGAGAATAGTGTAGCTATAACTAAAGCTATATATGATACATAGTGTTTTTTATTTAAAAAAATATATTTTATATTTCTATTAATTATCAACATTATCTAAAGTCTCATAGTAACACAAAACTAATTAAGGAATTAAAATATTTATATTAAACTATTACAAAATCTAAATTGCTTCAAAATATTTCTAATAATGTCATAAACTATCTATCTTTTTTCATTCAAAATAACCTAAGGATCATGACATAAACTTTATATTTTTTTTCTATTAAAAAAAAACCTAGGCATCATGGAATAAACAATCTATATTTTTCTATTTAAAAGCAAAATCAATCTGGACCTTGAAAAAATTGATCTTGAAAATTAATTTTCAGTTGGGTCTTTATATAAAAACCTATGTAGTATAGTGTGTAGCACAGATAACGGACTGCTATTACTGCTATAGTAGTCATAACTGAAATAACACACTTTTATTTCATAACTTAGCGTTCAATGTCTGAAAAAATTATAGCGCCGCTATTGCATTGCTATAGCACCGCTATTTAGAACACCGGTGTTATATCATTTAAATATTTTATTTAATTCTTTAAATAGTCTATAAAATAGTTTCAGAGAAAGATATATATGGAGTAGTGCTGCTAGAACATTGATTTCATTATAGTTTTAACATAATTATTATTGCATTTTATATTGACATATATATATATATATATATATATATATATATATATATATATATATATATATATATATGATGAGATGAGCAACGGTGAGTTACGAAGTAAAGCGATTATTTTACTTTACACTCATATTTTGTGATTTTAAAGTTCAAAATGTCGATCCGAACCGTTCATCTTGTTCTCCATATTGAAATGTGCTTGGAGACCAAATTTTATATTTTTTGGAATTTTTTTTCTATTTATTAAGCAATTTTGAAAGTTGCTGATCTGATGGTCCAGAAAATTTTACTTTTTTTACTGTTCACAGCAAAATAGCAATTTTAAAAAATGCTTAATAAATAGTAAAAAAAATTCCAAAAAATGTAAAATTTGGTCTCCAAGCACATTTCAATGTGGATTAAACATCTAATAGTTCAGATCGGTCGTTTGGACTTTCAAAATAAAAATATAACATGAAGTAGAAACACATTTTACTTCTCAACTCACCATAGCTCATCTCTATATATGACATTGACATCTGCATTTATATAAAACTATGTACGTGACAAATAATTTTTTCTTAATTCGTGTGTTAAATAGTGAGAGTAATTTTTTTTATCATTAGGTCATGAGAAAAGAAATAAACAAATTAAAAACAAAAAATCATCAAATAATTAAGAACACGGTAAATTCAAGTTGAGTTAGAGTAGATATGAAATAAGGATACTAGGATGGTGTAGTATGCTATAATTATTTTAGTCTACAATATTATGCAATTCCATAATTTTTTTGAAATGGTGCATGAAGACTTAAAAGTCAAATTTCAAGATAATAAAACAAGATTTTAAAATCTTGCTAAATTTTGTGGTTTCATTAGACGAGTGAAAGAGAAAATTGAGCTATATCTAATGAACTACTATGTGTGTATATCCTATCAAAAGAGAAACATATTTTGATAAAATAGAATGTATTTTTTTATAATCTTTTATAACAGATCAAATTAGAAATTAAGAGTTGAACTTTCAATCTATTATTAAAGGGATAGATGCAATAATTTGAGCAAAATTAAGGTGTGATGTGCTCACCAAAAGAATGTGATGAGCGTAATTTCAAAAGTCTATTGAATTAGTTTTAAATGAAAAATTCAAACCGTTGAAATCTATCTACTGCATGTATATGTAAATTTTTGAATGTTTCTAATTCATTTTGTTCAAAGTCAAGCAATAAAAAAATAATGAAAAATAAATACATAATACAACTTATACAATAACTTACAAATTAAGGGTTCATTGTTTTTTTACCATTTGATTTTGTACTAAATAGATTCGAAACTTTCAAAAAATTTCATGTGCATGCATCACTTATGAAGTATATGAATTTCAACAGTTTGAATTCGTTGTTTGAAACTAATATGATAAATTTTTGAAATTATGCTCACCAAAATTTCTTGATGAGCACATCACACCATAGCTTTACTCCAATAATTTTTGTATGTAGCATAGTTATTTTGATTTTATGACGTAAATAACACAAATTATGTCATAAAATCAAAATAAACTAAGCATGCCATGAAATGCAAAAGAAAAAAAGAATTCACATAAAAACAAAGTTCCATATGAAGGAACCAACAATGTTAACCTGTTATTAATTTCAATTAATTTTACTATATTATTTTTTCTCCATATTAATGTTGGTATCATTAGTCAATTCGGCGAATGCATACCTTTATAAAGAGTATGGCTAATATAACATCAGTGTCATTTCAGTCTATATAACACCAATTTCAAAAATCTATCAAATAGAGTTTAAATGGTGAATCCAAACCATTCAAACCGATCTACTTCATTAGTTGTGCGTTTACATGTAAAATTTATAAATTTTTGAGTTTATTCGATATCAAGTCAAGCGGTCAAATATTTGAGTTTTTAAGTTAATTTTAATACATTTATTTTTTAATTTTTTTGCCACTTGATTTAATACTAAAATAACTTGAAAATATAAAAAGTTTGCATGTAAACGCATCATTTATAAAGTAAATTGGTTCGAACAGTTTGGATTCACTATTTGAACTCAATTTGATAAGTTTTGGAGTTTCTGTTATATAGACTGAAATGACACTAATATTATATTAACCATACTCCTTTATAAATATCATGTCGAAGTTCTCATAGTTAACTCTTATATTATTAAAATATATAATAGATAACTCAATTGCTATATATCTAATATCAGTAATGCATAATTGACCCATTTTAAGAAAAAAATGCCTCCGTTCCTAAATGCTACATAAATAAAATTAATCGACTGTATCCAAATTATTTTGCAAGATTTCTTTTACCAAAATTTATTCAAATGCAAACTATTTCTTTTGCTTCTGTAATGAAAAAGTCAATGTCAAAAGGTTTCAATCTTCTCATCAATTTTTGCACTCATAAAACAAACAAAAGCAGACAAGGCACGTCACCACAGAAACAAAAACCATAATGGACAGGTCCAGTTTTGATTAACCGTAGAGGAGATGGATTATAGTTATTTAATATTTTTTTCTGTGTATCCTAGAAGAGATATGGTGCATGCGTGTGAAGTGGCGTCACGCTTACGACTGAATCCGAATGGGTCTCGCCAAGGTGTCTTCTTTGCTAAGTTTTGGTTGGGTGTCACCAATTCAATTTCCCTTTGAATGCATCTATCTGTGGCCTTTTATGCGGTAAATCACTCCTTAAAGAGAGACTCTACTACATGAGTCCATATCGTATACGAGCAATGTTATTAAATGCGGTTTTAATACGGTATGAGAAAAGCCACTACATACCTCATATGCAATATGCAAATTTTAATGCGGTATATACATATTTTTTCACTATATATTTATTAATATGCATATTAAAATAAAATAGTTTAATATTTTTTTTTATTAGGTCAAATACATGCAAGTACAAAAACATTAGTATAGAGTATAGATGCGATTTACAGGTCAGTTTGATTAGGTTAAAAAATAAGCAAAATTTGTTATCAAATGATAACTCTTATCAAGACCCTTTTATATATGTTGTGATTTACAGGCCTAACAAGTAGCCTAGCGCTTAGCGCCTCAGCACTCAATAGCCAGACTGTCTAGTACTCTGGTTTTTATGTATATGATTTAGTCTCACAACATTTAATAACAATAAAGAGGTAAGTAGAGAGGCTATAAAACACCTTGAGTGAGATGGTGAGAGAGAGCACCTGGATGGGTTCTGGATCTAAATATTTTGGATCAGGGACTCAAACAATGGGTTATGGATTTAAATATTTTTGCATATTGAGAATTTGAATTTATTTTGTTAAATAAACAAAATTATTTACAGGTCATAAATTTTAAATTATAGTGAAATATTTTTCAATAATAAAGTTATCAATATGCTTCATAGTCTATTTTGCTGGATTACTCTTACGCAGTCAACAAATTAATTTTCCACGTATAATATTTTCTTTTGATTTTTTTTTTCTTATACCTCAGCTCTTTTATAGGCAAAATGAATATGTGCAAATTATTAAAATTGTGGAGGCTATAAATTTTGAAAACTATTACTTTTTATTCCTGAACCCAGGCCTACTGAGTAATTTTCTGGTTCTCTTTGCCCAAGTTCATTGGATCATTTCACACTTGGCTACATACAGTGTGCTACTGAGAATCACCAAAATTAAGATAAATTTCAATAGAAAACTTGTTCTACACAATAAATCTAACATGAGGGAGAAAGTACTGTCTAGGATGGCTTCAAAAATGAGATCCAGCAGTGGGCCATACCTGGTCTAAGATCAGGTTAGTTTCAACTTTGCTTTCTAATTGATTCGATTACGAATTTACTTCAACATGCGATAAATTATAATATTATTTTCAGAACCAAAACAGCAGCCGATTGAAGTTCTATAGTATAAGTTTGACCCTTATTAATTCCTTGGTACAAATTTGGGACAGTCATATATATATTCTGACAACACGCTTTCATAATTGCAATGTTTCATTGATTAATTGTTTGGAGGTCAAAAACAAACAGGGAGAAAAAACTGGGGAAACTGCTGCCAACATCAGAGCCTGATCACAACCACATGCAGCATTAGAAATAGTCCGATATAGCTGCTGGGTTGTAATCTTTTTCAAATTCTAAATATTATGAAATTATAAAAATAAAGGTTTTTTATGTGCCATATTGTTCTCATGTATATGTCCATTGGAACTATTATTAGGCCTTGTTTTTAATAGCTTTCAGCTATTACAAACCTTGTAATTGCCATGCACAGAGAACTAAATTGATGGATTAATTGAGTGTGTCTCAAGAGCTATTCAAACATAAGTACATATGATCTGAACAATGAAATTGATGTTATAGATGACAGCTGGGTGCATGACTCAGCTATCCACAGATGACAGCTGGATGCATGACTTAGCTATCCACAGATGGCAGCTAAGTTAAACGATGCTTAAATAGGACACGCCAGTGGATTTTTTTTTTTTTTTTTTGGGTGTGAATATGGGGCCCCAGGGGTGTTCAAACGTCCGGTTTTCAATCGAATTGAAAATTTTCGATTTAAGTGGATTGGTTTGGTTGAATTTTTGAATTATTTTGGTTTAAATAAATTTACTTCGGTTTGAACCGAACAAATCGAAATTTACTTCGGTTTGTTCGATTCAATTTTTAATTGGTTTATAATTTTAATTGGTTCGGTTCGGTTCAGTTCTATTTATTAAAACTAAAAAAAAGTTTGACTCGATTATTTTAATTCGGTTTTAACCGAACCGACCATTTGAACACCCCTTATCCCTAAATATGACCAGTTATATATGGACAACATGACAGAGATAATCAGACTGTATTAAAATTTAAATACTTAATTAAGTTTAAATTATATATAATTTTAAATTTGTATATTGTTCACATTGTAAGTTATTTCACGCGTTATAATTTGCCTGACACGTCAAAATTTATGTGCAAGATTAATGCCACGTCGACAAAAAGGTGTCCAGGCGCTAGCGATCGATTGTTCGTGGACCTCCAAATATTATATTATAGATTTTTTTTTTTCATTCAGATATATTATATATTATACTTAATATATCTTTTGAAACTTATCAGATCACCCATCAAAATACTGAAAAAACTAAATGAGTGATTTCTTAAATTATTTGATTTTTATGATCAGTTCTACTTTCGAAATATATATGTCAAATCTTGTACACGTACGCACAAGATAAGGATCACCATAAAACTTCATATTTGTCATTTGTTTATGTGCTGTAATATTCTGTATACACCTCCAGCTGGTTGGATTTGTATGTAGTTAGCAATCCTTTATGATTTCGAAAGAAACGGGGGAGTATCACCCACTTTCTGAAAAAGAGAAGTTAATATATATATATATATATATATATATATAGTGCTGCTGGCAACATTTCAGCCGATGTGTTGCTGGAGCAATATCGTAATTTGTGATGCTCAAATAATAAATCCAAACCGTTAGATATTTAATCTATATTAAAATCGACTTGGAGATCAAATTTTACATTTTTTGAAATTTTTTTACTATTTATTAAGCTGGTTTGAAAACCACTGTTTTCAGTAAATTTCTGCAGTATTGAAAACAACGGTTTTCAAACCAGCTTAATAAATAGTAAAAAAATTTCAAAAAATGTAAAATTTGGTCTCAAAGTAAATTTTAATATAAATTAAACATCTAACAATTTGAATTTGTTGTTTGAGCATCACAAATTACGATATTACTCCGGCAACACCTCAGCTGAAATGCTGCCAGCAGCAATTTAGCCGTAGCATATATATATAGAGTAAGATTATCATACATAACAATGCACATACATTTTTGTGCATTGGACTACAAATTACTGGATTCAAAGTCCAAATGATCGATCCAAACCGTTCATCTTGTTCTCCATATTAATATATGTTTGGAGACCAAATGTTATATTTTTTGGAAATTTTTTAATATTTATTAAGCCACTTTGAAAATCGCTGATCCAACGGTAACAGTAAAATCAAAAGGCACCGTTGGATCAGCGATTTTCAAAGTGGCTTAATAAATATTAAAAAATTTCCAAAAAATATAACATTTGGTCTCCAAACATATATTAATATGGAGAACAAGATGAACAGTTTGGATCGGTCATTTGAACTTTGAATCCAATGATTATAGTCCAATGCATAAAAATACCAATGCATTGCAATGTATGGTAGCCTTGCTCTCTATATATATAGAGAGGTAAGCTACCCTACTTCTATAAATATATGAGGGCATATACTTATAAGTTATTTTTGTGTTTTCAATGTCCAACTGGTCGACCTAAATCACTTAACATGTTATTCATACTAATATGTGTTTGGAGACCAAATGTTACATTCTTTTTGAAATTTTTTACTATTTTTTTTAGAATTTTTCAAAATAGTCATAAAAATATTTTTAAAAAATAATAAAAAAATATGAAAAATCTTGTTTTGAAAAATTCTAAAAATATTTCATAAAATGTAAAACTTGGTCTCCAACCATATTCTAGTATGGAGAACATGTTGAGTACTTCAAATCGACCATTTGAACATTAAAAATGCAAAAATTGTTGGGTTTTAGGGTAACCAAAACCCATTTAGGCTTAAGTTATGGAATGACCATAGAACAAAAATTTCTAAGGCCTACTTAAGCTCAGGATTAAACGGGCTATGTCGGGAAACTTTCCAAGGAGGTCTACCTTCAGTATTCCTTTGACATCAAAACCCAATTTAATCCTTTTTACAGATCTACTCCATGATTGATTTCTCAAAATTTAATCTACTTACCAATTAAATAGATTAATATAACATATTTATACCTTGTTTCCAAATCACAGTTGGAATGCAGACCAGCGAGTAGAGCTACATCACGGGAATAATTCTCCTCGGAGCATCAGATGTCTGATGCCTCTATCGGTTATCCACCAGGACTAATCGGAGAGCAGTTTATTTCTTTTGCCAGAAATACCATAAACCGCGGAATTATGCAAAAACACTATTCACGGAAAAAAAGACGAAATCCCGTAAACACGAATTTTTGGTTACTCAGTTTTATCAATAAGCAAAACTGACATACCGCGAAATTCGGTAAAACACTATTCATCAATCCTGTAAATATAATTCACAACAACCCGCAAGATTATATCTCAACTATGTATAACTTTCTTTTCTCAACCAAAACACTATTTGGGAGAGAAACCGAGAAAGAGAGAAAATATCGATTCGATTTTGCACGAAATGATACGTGTGAATTAGTTATTTTTTTCTCTACCCCTCCACCCTTATTTATAGGGTTTAGGGTCGGTTGCCAAAAGACCAAAATGGCCTCCAAGTTTGGCCTATTTACAAGATATGCCATTGAATGGATAAGGATGATGACATGTGGATAAGATCGATGACGTGTCATCTGGATAGGATCGATGACACGTCATGCGGATAAGAATGAATCTGGAAAGACCCGAATGCCCTAGGCCTGAATACAAATAATATTCATATAATTATTCTGAACAATTATATTTCTTGTGGTTGTTTGTTTCGATAATTTATACAACGTGTCATGCACATTTATAAATTAACCGGTTAACTTTTATACAACGTGTCACACACGTTTATAAATTAACCAATGTTTTTGCTTGTTATTTTTACATGACATTTATAATTTAATTATAACACGTATAATTAATTATAACCATCTTATTATTGATCATAGCCAATTTATAATCAATCACAATAAGATTCTCCGATTAACTCCTATATGGTGTGACACAATAAGATCTGTGTTATGTTGGTAAATAGAGTTAAAACTGTTTTAACTTCTATAATCATGAGCGGCATCTGGCAACACATCATGACCATCCAATTATACAGATGATGCTGTACTGTACAATATTATGATCCAGTAAACAATTTACTTGTGTCTGTTTTTCTGTCTCATAGATATCAAATTAGTTTCAAGGTAGATGTGTGTCATCCTTGCTAACTGAATCTTTTATTGATCTTGAGCAGATTATCAAATATAATTACTCTTGTAATTATACCGCTAGCAGATAATCTTACTCTATCAAGGGGCCCAGTGATGCTATAGCTTGTATAAAATACGAGGGACAAATTGCATTCTTGGTAACTATCACTTTCTCAGCTAAGCTATACATATGGAAAAACTATGCTTATGACTGCTTTTTACGAACATTGTTAGATAACAATTACATAGACATATTTCTCAGTGGGAACGATAAATACCTCATACTGTAGAACCTGACACTGAATGAAAACATAAATGACACGAACACAATTCTATTTAATGTTTCATTTGAGGTCTGTCAAATATCATGTTCTTAGAACATGTATCTATGTGCTTAAAATAACATCTCGTGTCAGATGGTTTATAAAACTTAACCAACTTTTAATCCATATACTAACCTTATCGCGGCAATTAGTGTTCCTGCTAATTACCTTGGTCAGTGACTTTTTAAGAGTATATATCATCTATATTATCGAGTTTCACAATTTCAGTCATGAACTTGAAATGATCCATAAATTCAATAATACTCAAGGCAATAAAATGATATATAAATAAACATTTAATTTATGAACAAAACTTTATTATAATTTATCGTATTATTGACTTCTAGATTATTATAAACTAACAAAAATGACTTATAAACATATGCTCTCATATGCTTATAAAAGTATAGTAGTCAACGTCTATATATATATATATATATATATATAGAGTGAGAGAGCGAGCTCGAGTGATCCCTTTGTCTTTAGGGAAAAAAGCGATTTCTAAACCTAGCCATCACCAACACCAAACACCCCCACCATCTCTCCTCCAACTAGCCCACCCTAGTTCGCCTCATCTCCACCATATTAGTCAACTTCTCATCTCTCCAAAGAGAATTGTCGGCTCGGACTATCTCTCTGTCTCCTGATGCGCGCAAAAGCGTATGCACAAAGTTTCAGTACAATAAGATGTACCTTTTAAACCTTTAACACGCGTTTGAGTTAAATTGCAAGTGCACAATTCTATCAAAGTAGTATTTTAGGTATCGATTCACAGGGAGTACGATAAAAACTTAGTTCAAACTTTAGTAATAAATTTCAGAAAATAAAATAAAGTAAAGTGCAATAAAAGTAAATTGGGGGGTTTGTTCTAACAATTCCTAAGGTTGGGTTCAATACCCAAAAAAAGGAGTTTGAAACAATAATTGTAAATAAAAGTAAAAGAAAGAAATTGATTTGCTTTCAAGATTTAGAGATCTAGGGGTCTTTGGTCTACAATTCCTTGCTAACTCTATTAATTCGGTATTTGTTTGAATTCATGTATGATTTGATGAGGTTTCTAACCTAATATGTTATTAAGGGTTACTTTCGTAAATTAATAACGTGCCTAGGTAACTCGAACTTCTCAATGAAGTTCCCCACCCTAGCTACATAGACCTATAAGCTCTTGTTAGTCTCTCCTCTCCTCAAATATTGGTACTTCGCAATTAAGTCCATCATACCAATACCCGATTTGAATTGAGATGTCCTAATTAGGGTTTGACTTCACGATTAGGTTCTTCACCAAATTCCTAACCTTAATTTCTATAGTTCCGGCTTAGATTAAATTGGTTACAATCTTAACCTAAACCTAAGGTATTTGCATTCATAGTTTGGTACTATCCTATTGATCACAGTCAATTTTGGTTCTTTCGAATCCAAAACGGGATACTACAATTCAAGTACTAACTATGTAATTAACACAAATTATTAAATCACAGAAATTAATAATCAAATCCCATAAAACAATCATAATAAAAACAAATAACTGAATAAAATAGAATTAAACAAGTTCATGCATTGACCTAAACCCCTAGAGAGAGAACTACTCCCTCATGGAGAGATCCATTACAAAAATTGGCAAAAATAAGAAGAAATGAAATAAAGAAATGATTACACTTTTTATTTGATCAAAGTCCTCAATCTTGCCGACTTCTTGCTCAGGAAACCCTTCTTCTCCTTGCTTGAAAGCTTTTCTTTTCTCCATAATTTATCGCTAAGAATTGTGTGTGTGTGTAGAGAGAGAATGAAAGAATCCGGAATGATGGATTTTGATCTTTGCGAAGAGATGCCTTGAATGAAAAATAAACCCCCTCTTTTATAGCCAAGGACCATGCCCAATTAAGAGCCTACAAAGTGGAGTTAGTGGGTGTTATATTTGGATTATTTTCCAGGATTTTCTTGTCCACATTCGGATGTAAAAACGTGTCCTTGGTGCGCCAAAAATAGAAACCGTGTTGAAAACGTGAATTTCTGGCTGTCTGCGAGTTTAGTGCGTCCGACCGACTCCAAAGTTCCTTTTTTAGTTTCTCATGTTGTAGATCTTCTTCCTAGCTTTCCAAAAAGTGGTTGCAATCCTAAATCGGAGTTACGAGTCAAAAGTTATGACCGTTTTAAGTTCAGACTCTATTTTTAGCTGACTGCTACAGTGCGTCCGCACTGGGATCCGCACTGCTACAGTACAATCCGCACTGGGATCCGCACTAGTGCAGCTGCATCGAGATCCGTGCATCCGCACGGATTTTGATGTATAGCTTATTATACATTTTTAAAATTGGCGCGCGTCCAGAAATCCATCTAAGTACTTATTTTGGCGATATTCCAAACCGTGTGTTCGCAGTGGGCATTTTTCTTCGGTTTTGCACAGATTTTGATGTATAGCTTATTATACATTTTTAAAATTGACGCGCGTCCAGAAATCCATCTAAGTACTTATTTTGGCCATATTCCAAACCGTGTGTTCGCAGTGGACATTTTTCTTCGGTTTTTCTTTATTTTTTCTTCATTTCTTGTAAGTTAAAACCAAGCAAACGCAGTAACTTGATCCTAGGTGTAATCTATTCACTTTATATTCAAAATACAAGATATTTGGTGTTATTTCGTGATAAAAATTAGATCGAATATGTATATAATTTAGGCCTATCATCTCCATCTCGACTCTAACCATTCTCCTTGTCTTATAGTTCTGTTGGTGAGAAGTGCGAAAGGAAAAGAGACGTAGCCCCTCCGCCTCTTTCCTCTGCCTTCTTCGACCACTACTAAACCCTAGATCTAAAAGACTATCCCCCTCCTCTATCTCTATCCGAGCCTTCACTCTAACCCAGCCATTCTTTATCTTTAAAGCCTCACTAGAACCCTAACCCTAGGTAGGGTTGGGGGAGGCTGTGGCCGTCGTCGGCCTCTCCCACTCGTCACCACCATCACCACCCAAAAAGAAAGAAAAAAAACCCATAGGTGCCTCCATCTTTGTGTAGGTGGTCGTTGATGCAGCGGAGAGCAAGAAGGTGAGAGAAGAGATTGATGACCGCTTGAAGTTGATTTGTTAGATTTTGTGTTGTTAACGATGTTGTTTAATTATACTTGACAGCCGCTGTCAAGATTTAAAAGAGAGAAAGAGAGAGAGAAACAAGGAGGAGGAGGAGGATGATTCCAATGACATCTTATTATGGTGACATATCTTGACACCAATGTTAACATAAGCATATTGGACATCGACTCGATAAAGTTCTAGATTAAAAGTTCACTAGTTGAACTGGTGGGTCAATTGGTTCAATCGTATATTTTTAAAAGCAATTTAATTTATAATCTGAAAGTATAATTAAAAGTATTGATGCCTATACTTAGGCAAAGTAATCATTAATCATGATACAATGTATTTTGAATTGATTTTCATCTCCAAGTTCTCTTACACGATTACACAACTCGAACCATAAAAGTAAGCAAAGGAAAAAAAAAAATGGGGTAACTCTAGTTGGGTTTAAACCCGTTAAGGATTAAGAAGAAATAGACATATATACATCAAGAGATTCATTAATACTAGCTGTTAAAAATATTTTCCGACTCATTTCAGCAAGAATTATTAAACTTGGGTCACTATTATCCATTAACAGATTATCAAAGGCCATTATCCATCAAAGAGTAAGAACAACAAAACCTTGAGCCGATTTAGAGAGAATAAAAGTACAAGCACAAAATCTTTAGTTATGCAATTAACTTTGACTTGTTAAAATTTGTTCACAAATGTAAATGAATGATGTAAGTAAGCATAAAATGAAAGTTCATAAAGAGTAATGGTTGTTCAGAAATGCATTATCAATATAGAAGTCAATTCATATTCAGAGATGCATCTTGTTTTGAGCATTTTATCAAACACCTTAAATGCATTGGTTTATTCAATGAAATCAACTCAAATATTAACCTTTCAAGTGTTCTATCAATTTGATTATATAAGATTTCTTCAAGTATATGATCTTGACAGCTTTTTTAGTGATTTCGTATCAAACTATGACTTGAGAATATGTAGCCTTAAGGTGTGAGGACGTGAGATTGAGCCATGCAAAACTTGTGCAATGGAGAACCGAGAAATTGAGAAAATAATAAGAAATCAAACCAATTCAATACTTTTGTTGGATAATCCAGCAGGATTGGGTTGCTTTACGAGTGAAGAAAAGGGAAGATGGTTGAAGGAGAAAGAGAAATATACGAAAATGGTTAAAGGAAGATGGGTTGCTTTACGTTGGTCTGGATCATTGTTTTTTTTTAGTAAAACCCGATCAGTTAACCGATTTAGACCCGATTTTTTTAAAAATACCCAAAAGAATTATTTTATTAAAAATAACTAGATTTTGAGTGGAATTTTAAAAATACCCAGGTTGCAGATTTTTTCTGCGCACCGGAATTTTATTCTGGGCCGTGGAAAAAATTTGCACCCCGAATTTTTTTTTTTTTTAGATTTTTTTATTATAAGCGTAGATTTTTTTCTATGGCCCGGATTATTTTATTTTAGAGTTTGGAGAAATAAAATATTCATGGTTTAATTTTTTTTAATAATATATGTGCATTTATATATAATAATATATGTATAATATATGTATATGTATATGAATATGTATATGTATATGTATATATATGTATATAATATTTATGTTTATGTATATGTCTATGTATATGTATATTTTTATTTTTTTTTATTTTTAGAGTTTGGAGAAAGAAAATATCCATGGTTTGATTTTTTTTTTATAAACTCTTTTTTTTTAATAATATATGTGTATGTATATATAATATAATATATGTATATGTATATCTAATACACACACATACACATACATATTATATATATATATATATATATATATATATAAATATATATAGGAATATGCTAGCATGTTATGCATAGCATAGAGTCCCTCCATGCAACGCTTTCGATTTTGACTTTTCAAAATTCTAATGGTCGATCCGAACCGTTCATCTTGTTCTCCATATTAATATGTGTTTGGGGACCAAATTTTACATTTTTTGGAATATTTTTACTATTTCTTTAGATTTATTGAAAATCACTGTTTTCAGCAAATCTGGACCATAAAAAAACAACGATTTTCAATAAATCTAAAGAAATAGTAAAAAAAATCCAAAAAAAATGTAAAATTTGGTCTCCAAATACATATTAATATGGAGAACAATATGAACGGTTTGGATCGACCGTTAGGATTTTGAAAAGTCGAAATCTAAGACGTTGCATGGAAAGGCTCTATGCTATGCATAGCATGCTAGCATATTCCTATACACACACACACACGTATATATGTGTATATAATATATGTATAACTCATATTTTTATAATATATGTATAATATATGTATGTGTATATAATATTTATGTTTACACATATACATAAATATTATATACACATATATACATATACATATATTACACACACACAAATATTATATACATATAATATGAGTAAAGCTACGCTACTTCGCGAATTAAACGGGTTGTTTTAATTCACGCTCATATCTCTAGTTTCGAAATTTAAATAGCCGATTCAAACTGTTAGATGTTTAATCTATATTAAAACGTGCTTGGAGACCAAATTTTACATTTTTTTGAATTTTTTTACTATTTATTAAGATGGTTTGAAAATCGCTGTTTTTTAATGGAGCAGAATTTTAATAAAACAGTGATTTTCAAACTATTTTAATAAATAGTAAAAGAATTCCAAAAAATGTAAAATTTGGTCTCCAAGCACATTTTAATATAGATTAAACATCTAATGGTTTGAATCGGCTATTTGGACTTCAGAACTAGAGATATGAGCACGAATTAAAACAGCATATTTAATTCACGAAGTAGCATAAGCTTACTCCATATAATATTATATATATATATATATACATACACATACATATACATATATTATACATATATTATTATATATACATGCACATATATTATTAAGGGATAATTTTTCATATACCCATCCAAAACTCTTCGGTTTCTTATTTACCCTTCAACTTTTCAATTTATCTTATTTAGCCTCCAACTCTCAAAAACCTTTCTTATTTCTCTTGAATGGTTACGATTAAAATTCAACCCAACGCACTCTGCGTACTCTAATGGCACCTTGTTCAATTCTCTTTCAACTTCTTTGTCTCTCCGCTGCTTTCTAACTTTTAAACTGAGTGCTGCTATTCTTTGCCTCTTGTTTTCTAATATTTTTTTTTTCAGAGATTCACTTTCTAATGTTTGAATTGAATGCTTTTATTCTTTGTCTCTTCCATGCTGGAATTCTCAAAAGCGGACTCAGTCTCCTTGATTGGATAAAACTTGATTTAAATTTCAATTTCGGATAAAACTCAAACACCTCATCTATTGTTTTCTACTTTTCTCAAATTAAATAAAAATTATTTCGTTCATTTTCAAAACACTTTCATTTCTGAAAATCACATTTTATATGCAAATTTCCAATTCTGGGAATGTTATTCTATTTACCAGTTAGTTAGTAAACCAAATATTATAAAAAATTGAATTGTAATGAAGAATTAGTTTGCTAAATTAATGGCTAGACTACTTCCGAAAGAAATATTTAAAAGCAGATTTTCCAGCACTCTCTACTTCTCGTTCAACTAGTAGTCATTCATGCAATGAAAGAACAAATTTTATCTGAAACAAAGGAAACCAAAAATTACCAGAAGTATTGAAACAACAAGGAAAAAAACAAAAAAGAAAAACCAGTAAAAAGAAGCAGAAAAAAAAAACAGTAGATGCGATCAGCCTTTTTTAGGGTTATTTTTGTCTTTTATTGTTTTATTTAGAGATTTAATTATGATTAACTTCAGAATTAATGTGTAATGGACAAATAAGATATAAAAGAAGAAGTTAAAGGACATAGTAAATATAATAAAGAGTAGAGGGGTAAATAAGAAATTGAAGAAATCTTCAAGGGTATATGAAAAATTAACCCTATTATTAAAAAAAAAAATCAAACCATGGATATTTTCTTTCTCCAAACTCTAAAAAAAAAAAAATCTGGGCGGCATAAAAAATCTGCGCTCGGAATAAAAATATATATAAAAAAAAATTCAGGACGCAAATTTTTTCCGCAGCCTAGGTATTTTTAAAGTTTCACTCAAAAAATGGTTATTTTTAATAAAATATATTTTTTTTTGGGTATTTTTAAAAAAATCGGGTTTAGACTGGTATGAGAACATAAGCAATCTATTTAAGGAATTGAACTAGACAGGTGATCAGGGTCTGGTATTTTCTAGTTGAACCATCGGTCCGATCCTGATAACACTGCTTGACACCATATGGTTATAAGTTAATTTTGAGATTTTAAAGTTCAAGCAATCGATCCAAACCGTTCAACATGATCTCCATATTAAAAGGTGCCTGGACAAAAATTTATATTTTTTTGAATTTCTTTAGTATTTATTAAGATGTGTACAAATATTATTTTAAGATAATTTTAGACTATTGAAAAATAACAATATTCAAAAATTCTAAATAAACAATAAACAATTTCTAAAAAGTGTAAAATTAGGCCTCTGAGTACATTTTAATACGGAGATTATTTTGAAAGAATTGAATCAACTCTTTTAATTTTAAAATTATAAAAATAACTTATAAACATATAGTATTAATTTTTATCACCATAAAACAGTGTAATTGAATTCTTTTCAGCCTGAAGTTCTAAATTTCGAGCAACCAATCGATTTTGACAATAGCTTGCTCTCAAAATGGACCTAACATAAACTTTAATTAGGCAGGCCGTATGAAATTAAGAAAATTGCGACTGTTTATATGGGCCTAATACAGTATATCTGTTTCAAGGGGCCTGTTATGGTCAACTTTGAATTAGTATTGTTAAAGGCCCAAATTCAATTTTAACCTGAATGGCGCAATGGGCTTTTTTGAACTTTGATGTTGTCGTCCTTATAAAAATAGAAGGATGCTGTGGACAGATGAATGCATCTCACTATCTAAGCATTTCATGTCTGTGGTTAACTAAAAATCTTTATGTGATCTTTTTAGAATTGAGAAATGGTATGTGAATATTATCAGTGTTATTTTTATTATTATTAAAAAAGTAAAAATAATTAAATTTATTAGTTTAAGTATTCAGTTTATTAATCTCATAATTCAACTTAATTATTTGCCTTTGTAATCAACAGTGTTTTAAATAGGGCACTATAGCTTTTTTGGACCTTAGACGCTAAGCTATGGCATCAAAATGCGCTTGAGCTACGGATGCTATAGCGGTAATAGCAGTCTGCTATAGCGCACGCTATGTAACATGAGCTCTCTTTTTTTTTTTTTCTTTCTTTCTTTCTTTCTTTTCAATTTATATAAGCTTTAAATAAAGGTTCATATTGGATTTTAACCGTGATTTTTTTTTCAAATGACGTACTAAGCTTTATATTAAACTATTAATTATTAAATGAGATATTCATCAAATGAAATCAAATAAGGAATCTACTGCGCGCTATGCAACATGAATTTTTTTTTTCTTTTCAATTTATATGGGCTTTAAATAAAGGCTCATATTGAATATATTAAGATATTTCTTGAAGTAACAAAATAATACTTACTATATAGTAGTTTGAATATTTTGAATAGATTAAACTAGTTAATTATGCCATAATGTCTAGGTTATTTTGTAATTTAAATAGAAAAAAAATAGATTATGTCATGATGCTGAATATATTTTGAATAGAAAAATATCGATAGTTTATGATATTAGTATTACTATGGATATTTTGAATCGCAATTTGAACTTTATATTGGTTCAATATGAATATTCTAATTTTTTTAATAAATTTGGTGTTATTTATTGTTCTATGAAACTTAGATAATGTTGACATTTAGTACAAATATATGATATAATTTTTTTTTTGAGTGTAACCAGGCAGACGCTGCCAGGAGTTGCATTATAAAAATAAAAACGTTCTTTACATACGCACTGGCTTGTTCCAGCTCAGAGGACCTCAATCGTAGCCCTCTTACACAGTATCATGCAGTGCATGCATCCTTGCATCCCTAACCTTTAACCCTTCAAACCATGCGTATCTAAATGAAATTAACACAAAAGTACATAATTCAATTCCTTTCTGGTTGAATTAGTTGCGCTATCTTGCCTCTCCTGCTACATATGATATAATTTAAAAAATAAATAAATACTATGTAGTATAGCTTTGGCTATAGCGACGTTATTTGCTATAGCTTGTTTTGTAGGGAACCCGCTATGACGCGATAAATGATATTAACTTTTTTATAGGCTTCCCGCTAGAACCTCGGTGATCAATCAACTTATTTAAGATTTAAGATATAATATTATATTTTCTTGCTATTTTAGAATTAGATAATTGACCTTAATTTATATTCAGCTTATGTGTTTTAATTACAATAAAATTGGCTAGTAAAAAAACGGACTAATCAGAATAATAAATAGAAATGGTAATAACAATGATATTGATTGTTATTGAATACTAATAACAACCCTCTGAAGTACATTACAAAAAAAAAATTGAAGTACATATATAATTTTAGTAGTCTAGGTATAACAATAGATTATTCGGGTAAATTTGTGAATGATTTGGAATTATACATTGAATCCGAATCAGAGATCTTGATTTACAAGAATTACAAAAAAAAATAGCAAATTACGACTGGTGAAGTATGAACTATGAAAGTACGAAGTGGATTATGTGCTTATGAAACAGGGCACACATCAATAAATACAAAGTTCAAGCAATTCAAGGTCTAAATGTGTTTCTGATTCAACATATCATATTAAAGTGTGAAGTTGCCCGCACTAACACTTATGCTAAGTACTACCCACGTGATTCATTGAAAGGAGGATGGGAGGTGAAAAAATGCGTAGACCAAATTTTCCTCTCCTGACGCGCAATCAAGGGAATTTAGCAACGACTTTTTTGAATAAAATGCAAATAATTCATAAAAATGTTTATTTGCTTTTTTTTGTGAATAAATCGGTAAAATTTCGGTCAACTGTTTTATTCACAATTCAGTTCGGTAATCTCTAAAAAACGTTTCACAAATAAAATACGAATCATGTTACTATGTAAGTGACTACGGCCTACATCCGCTATGGATTCTTATGCAGATGGGATTAGGGTTGTTCATGAGCCAAGTTGAGAGTAATTTGGATTCAACTCGTGAACTCATGAGCTGAGTTGAGTTCGAGTTGCTAATTCAATTTCGAGTAAGAAACTTCAACTTGAATTCAACTCGCGAACAACTTGAGTCAACTCGTTACTCGAAGATAGTACATAGTCTATTAAATTAAAAATTATGTATTAAAATAAAGTACAACAAAATAAATATTACACAATTTAAAGCTTTAATTACAAATACATAGTTAAACAATACAAAGTTTATCAAATAATTAAATAATACAAAGTCTAATAAAAATATTAAATAGTTTATTAAGTGAATGAATCAATTGAGTTGGAGATAAATTGATTTCAACTCTTGAGACAACTGAATCAATGAATTCGAGTTGTTGACAAATTACATCCAAATTAATTCCGAACGAATTATGATTCATGAGTTTTTTTGTAAACACCTAAATGGGACATACTAGAAGGTGGCACATCACCCAATCTTCACGTGTTATAAAGGAAATAAACAAATGAAAAATAAAGAAGCGTAATGAAATAAAAGAAATCAGAGATGTTTAAAATTAATGAAGCAATGTAGCTTTCAATTGACATTGTAATTATGCTTAATTTCAAGCATATCCGAAGTCGAGAGATTGATCAATAATGCAGTGCTATGTAGGCTTTGATTAGTAAATTGATGGAGACTTCCATATCTTGAATTATTTATTTATGCAAGAGATGCATATTTATCCGTGTTTGCATTCATGGAATATTGAAATAATATATTAAATTAATTGACTCTTATTTTTATTTTATTTTTTTTTAAAAAAATTATCTGTTTATATGTAGATTTTTATATACTTTAGAATAAAATATTATAGATATTATAAAATTCATCTCTATTAGCAGCATAAATTTTTTAAATTATCAATTTCTATTCAAATTCGATATTCATAATTTGAAAATATGGCTCTGCCTCTATTCGCATTCGTCGCCATAAAGTAATAACATCTTGTTGTTATAGCAATTGTGGAATTGTTTGGATTTATTGCTTGGAGTTTAACATTCGAGTAACTATTTGAAAACAAAAGCGAGTTCACAAATAGCTATTCATTTATCTCTCTGTTATTTATTTTATTTTTGTCCGAAATTTTAAAATATCATACTAAAAAATTAACAAACTAAAATGTCACGATTTTATAAAATTTCAAAAAATAGCATAGCTGCATCTAGGCGGAGCAACCACTTTTCTGTGGACCGCACCTAGGCAAAGCGGACCCAGAATGCAGGCCGCTCCTAGGAGATGCATCCAGTCCCTTTTTTTTTTTTTTTCCAAAATTAGCAGATTTTGTTGTTCTGTTGTTTTGATTTTTTTTGTTTTAAAAATAGTTATAATTATATATAGTTGTGTATGGCATTTAATTTGAAAATATTTTACGTTTGTCAGAAGAAATATTATGTTGGAAATGTCATTTGTTAATTGTATATGTACGAAGAAGTAGTTTGATTTTGTTTTGATTTAGAAATATTAACTTAAAATACGCTAAACATACATGAAATAAATATTCAATATAATAAAAGTACTCATAAATAATATTCTTCAAAATACTACAATGCAATCACAGTATAAAATCGACTACTAAATAAAAATTACATTGCTTGCCTCTCTCTCAACCTGAAAATTGATAAACAAAAATGTATTGTTATTATTAAGTCTCAATAATTTTTTTTAAAGTTGGAATTTAATTTAAAAATATGAGTTAACTACCTCGTGCATCTCGAGCAACTTTGTTTTGTTGTTCCCGTGTATCTCAACCAGCCTGATGTCCTCTTCTTCTATTATGCAGTAAATTAAGCCACATCAAAATCCTATTGATTCGCCTTCAACCCTGAGTAATATTTTTATGATTTGGAACAAGGGTTGGGCCTTCATTTTCTGGCTAATCAGACCGATTATCATACACACGCCATTCACCCATCCATGTGTTGATCAGTGTCTGGATTTGGTAGTAGTAATGTACAAACTTGCCAAAGTCGATGCCTCGGAGATAGCACACTGCCATAACATGAGACCACGGTATTCTGTTTAATGACGGCTTTTGGCATGTGCATGTAACTGTGTTTTCATCTGTGATTACCATTGTGTATTTGTAATTTGCCATGGTAAACTAGCCAGAAGCGTCAAACATGTATGCATTAACTTTCTCTTGTGTGGATGTTACCTCA